>JAWKAJ010000169.1:0-30910 GCA_033816785.1 Picus viridis
GATCTCTGGGAGGGGGGGAAGGTTTGGGGGGGGGGGTGTTTTGGGGGGGGGGGGTGTCTCACCGAGGCGCTTGAGCGAGGCGCAGCGGGGGGGGCCCAGCCCGGGGGGCTGCGGGGGGCTCTCGTAGGGGGGGGAGGGTGCGAGAGGTTGTGGAAGGAGCGGGAGCAGCTCAGGGGCCCCGCCCGCGGCATGCGCCAGTCTGGGGGGGAGGGGCGAAGCGGGGGGGGGGAGGGGTGGGGTCAGCCTCAGAGACCCCCACCCCCGAGACCTCCAACGCTCCCCCCAGAGACCCCCTTGAGACCCCCAAAAGTGCCCCTCAGAGATACCCGAGAGACACCCCCCCCAGAGGACCTCCCCGAGACCTCCAACCCCCCCCAGAAACCTCCCCAGAGACCTCCAACCCTCCCCCCAGAGACCCCCTTGAGACCCCCAAAAGTGCCCCTCAGAGATACCCGAGAGACACCCCCCCAGAGGACCTCCCCGAGACCTCCAACCCCCCCCAGAAACCTCCCCAGAGACCTCCAACCCTCCCCCCAGAGACCCCCTTGAGACCCCCAAAAGTGCCCCTCAGAGATACCCGAGAGACACCCCCCCAGAGGACCTCCCCGAGACCTCCAACCCCCCCCAGAAACCTCCCCAGAGACCTCTAACCCTCCCCCCAGAGACCCCCTTGAGACCCCCAAAAGTGCCCCTCAGAGATACCCAAGAGACCCCCCCCGAGACCTCCAACCCCCCCAGAGACCCCTTAAAGACTCCCAAAAGACCCCCCCCAGAGAGGCCTCCCTAGAGACGCCAAAAAAGACCCCTCCCAGAGCCCCCCCCCGAGCCCCCCCGGAGCCCTCCTCACCCAGGGTGGCCGCGCGGTGCTCGGGGTCCCCAGGTCGAGGTGCAGGTAGCTGTGGGGGGGGACCGCTGTCTGCTGGGGGGGGGGGGCACAGACGACCCTCATTAGGGCAGCTCACCCCCCCTCCCTCCATAACCTGCCCCATGGGACCCCCAAACCTCTCCCATGGGACCCCGTCCCCCCCGGGACCCCCACGCACCTTTTGGGACCCCTCAATGGGAACCCCCCCCCCCGCTCCCCCCGGGATCCCCTTCCCCCCCCCACAATAGGACCCCGGCTGACCCGGGACCCCCTCCCAAGCCCCCTGGAAATCCCCCGGGCCCCCATTGGACACCCCCAGACCCATGGGCCCGCCGCTTGGGCCCCCCTCCCCAAATCCTGAGACCCTTCCCCCACCTCTTGGTCTCCCTGAATGGGACCCCCCCAAACCCCCTAGGACCCCTCCCCCAAGTCCCCTAGGACCTCCCCTTCCATGGGACCCCCTCTGACCCTTGGACCCCACCCCTCACCCCTCAAGCCCCCCCCGACACCTCCCCCCCGCTACCCATGCAGGCACCGCTGTAGAGGCTCTTGGGGGGTCTGGGGGCGCCGGAGTCGGGGGCGGGGGGCAGGACCCCACTGCTGCGCCTCTGGGGCTGGGTCCCCCCGCCTGCTGCCGCAGGATCTCCACCAGCGCCCTGCGACGGGGGGGAGGGGGCCCGGGGCGGGGGGGGGGACACATGGGGGGCTCGGGGTCAGGATCCGGCCCCAAACGCTCTGACCCCCTCCCTCGGGTCCCCCTTCTCCCCCCGCCCCAGCCCTCTGGCCCCTCCGGGTTCCCCCCACCTTAGCCCCCCTGCCCCTCTGTCCCCATCCCCACAGCTTGACCCCGACCCCCCACCTGCTGCCCTCCCCCCCCAGCCCTGCCCTGTCCCCATCCTCATCCCCATGCCCCTGTCCCGCTGCGCCCCCCACGCCCCAGCCGCCCCCGCTGCCGGCGCCCCCCCCGCAGCCCGACCCCCGCCCTGCCCATGTCCCCCCGTCCCCATCCCCTCGCCCCCCGCCCTATGTCCCCCTGTCCCCATCCCCACGTCTCCTCCTGTCCCATGTCCCTGTTCCCCCACGCCCCCAAGCTCCCCCCGACCTCCCCACCTGCTGCCGTCGCCCCCGCCCCCCCCTTGTCCCTGTCCCCATCTCCATCCCCCTGTCCCCATCCTCATCCTCACGTCCCCTGTCCCTCTCCCCCTGTCCCTATCCCCGTGTCCGCCCCCCCCCCCCCCCCCTTGAGCCCCCCACCTGCTTCCGTCGCCCCCCGCCGCCCTGCCCGCGCCCCCGCCCGGCTCAGCAGCGCCCTGGCCGCCAGCCCCACGGCCACCCCCAGGGTCACGACCCCGCAGACCGCATAAGCCGCGGCCCCCGCCGGCGGCGGAGCCGAGGGCGGAGCCGGCACCGGCGGCGGAGGCGTGCCCTCCCGAGGAGGCGTGGTTCCCGTAAGGGGGCGGGGCCGGCGGGGCGTGGCTGGAGCCGGCGGGGGCGTGGCGGCCCAGCCCGGGCGGCGCCGATTGGTGCAGCGGCGCTGCTCGAGGCGGCGCGCGCGCAGCCCGCAGCAGAAGCGCAGCTGGCAGCTGCCGCAGCAGAAGCGGAAGGGCTCCGTGGAGCAGTTGAAGGCTGCGTCGTAGTGCCCCATGACGTCATAGTAGCCCTGGCACAGCTCCGCCCCCGCCCGCCGGGGAGGGCGCGGGGGGCCGGGGGCCGGGGCGGGGAGCGGGAGCGCGGCGGGGGGGGGAAGGGGAAGGAGGCAGGAAAAGGGACGGGGAGTGGGGAGCCAGGGGGGGAGGCGACCGAGAAGATGCGGTCGGGGGTAGAGCAGGCGGGGAGGGGCAGGGAGGAGAGGGCGGCGCAGAGGAGGGGGGCAGGAAGGGGTGCATGGTGAGGGGAGAGGGGGCAGCAGGGAGGGGAGAGGGCTCTGGTGTAGGGGGTCCCCAGTTAGGGGCGAGGGACGCCAGTTAGGGGAGGGGGTGTCCAGTTGAGGGAGGAGGTCCCAGCAGTAGGAGAGGAGGGGCAGCAATTAGAGGAGGGGGCTCTGGAGTAGGGGGAGGGGGCAGCAGTTAGGGGAGGGGGTCCCGGGGTAGGGCAGGGGGCGATGAGTGCGGATGAGGTCCCCAGCTCGGAGGAGGAGCTCCTGTGTTGGGGGGGGATCCCAATTAGGGGAGGGGGCTCTGGAGTGGGGCAGGGGATTCCCAAACCGGGCTTTGGGAGGGGGAGATCTCGGCTTGGGGGGGGGGGGGGGGGGGGGGGGGGGAAGGTGGGGTGGGAGCTAATTAGGGGAGGAGGCCCATAAATAGGGGAAGGGAAGCACGACCCCAATTAGGGGAGGGGGCCCTGATCAGAGGGGGCGATCCCGGGGCGGGGGTCGTCGGCTTCACCCCGAGGCTGCTCCTGTTGGAGGGGGGAGGGAAGGGGGGAGGGGGTGGTCGCTCTGTTACCCAGAATGCTTTGCGCAGCCCCCCCAACCCACAATGCTTCGGGGTGCAGGGTCCGTTCCCTCCCCCCGCTTCGGGGGGAACCCCTCCCCCCTTTCCTCCTTCCCCCCCCTCCGCTGGGTCCTCCTCGTTCCCGAGGCAGCGGCTCCGTTCCCATGGCAACAGCGCCCGGCAGCGCCGCCGCCCCCCCCCGCCCCGGAAACCTCAACCTCCCCCCCGCGGAAACCCTACACCCCCACCCCCAAAACTCCCCCCAGGCCCCCGGAGCCCCCCCAGAATCCTCCCCCTCCCCTTCATCCCGTCCCCTACCAGGCTGCTGCCACCCACGCTGCAGGGACTGGGGGGGCTGGGAGGGCCGTGTCGTGCCCCCCCCCCACCCCGTGTCACGCACCCCCTCCCGTGTCACACACCCCACCCCCCACCCCCCCGCGCTTTCCCTGTCCCTCGTGGCGCCCCCCAGCGTCTCACGCCCTCGGTGCCACCCTCGGTGTCACCTCCCCCCCCCCCCCCCCCGCCCCGAGGCTGCCGCTCAGGATGTGGGTGCCAGGGAGGTGGCAGCGGCGGTGGCACGCTCAGAGCCACGCTCCCGGTGCCAGGGGCCCGCCGTGCGCGGTGCCACACTCCCGGTGTCGCAGCCGCGGTGCCACCGTCACCCCCGCCCCGGGTCACACTGCCACCGTGCCCCAGTGTCGCTGTCACCGTCGTGGGGTCGCCCTGATGATGTCACACTCACACTGCCACACTCTCAGTGTCACGCTGCCACGCTGATGATGTCACTCACGCTGTCACACTCGGTCTCACAGTGTCACAGTGGCAGTGCCACACTCACAGTGTCAGTGTCACACTCAGTGCCACTGTCACACCCTCACTGCCATGCTGATGATGTCACGCTGTCACACTCGGTCTCACAGTGTCACAGTGGCAGTGCCACACTCACAGTGTCAGTGTCACACTCAGTGCCACTGTCACACCCTCACTGCCATGCTGATGATGTCACGCTGTCACACTCGGTCTCACAGTGCCACACTCACAGTGTCAGTGTCACACTCAGTGTCACCCTCCGTCTCACACGCTGTCACTGGCTCACAGTGGCACACTCAGTGTCACACTCAGTGTCACTGTCACGCTGCCACTCTCTCAGTGTCACACTCACACTGCCACTGCCACGCTGATGATGTCACTCACACTGTCACACTCGGTCTCACGGTGTCACAGTGCCACACTCGGTGTCACTGTCACACTCTCACTGTCACAGTCTCACAGTGTCACGCTCACAGTGTCAGTGTCACACTCAGTGTCACTCTCAGTCTCACTGTCACAGTCTCACAGTGCCACACTCACACTCAGTGTCACTGTCACACTCTCACTGCCACGCTGATGAGGTCACTCACGCTGTCACACTCGGTCTCACAGTGCCACACTCACAGTGCCACACTCAGTGTCACTCTCACACTCAGTGTCACTCTCAGTCTCACACACTGTCACAGGCTCACAGTGTCACACAGTGCCACACTCAGTGTCACTCTCACACTCAGTGTCACTCTCACAGTGTCACACACTGTCACAGGCTCACAGTGTCACACAGTGCCACACTCAGTGTCACTGTCACACTCTCACTGTCACAGTCTCACAGTGCCACACTCAGTGTCACTGTCACACTCTCACTGTCACAGTCTCACAGTGCCACACTCAGTGTCACTGTCACACTCTCACTCTCACAGTCTCACAGTGCCACACTCAGTGTCACTGTCACACTCAGTGTCACTCTCACAGTGTCACACACTGTGACAGGCTCACAGTGTCACACAGTGCCACACTCAGTGTCACTGTCACACTCTCACTGTCACAGTCTCACAGTGCCACACTCAGTGTCACTGTCACACTCTCACTGTCACAGTCTCACAGTGCCACACTCAGTGTCACTGTCACACTCTCACTCTCACAGTCTCACAGTGCCACACTCAGTGTCACTGTCACACTCAGTGTCACTCTCACAGTGTCACACACTGTGACAGGCTCACAGTGTCACACAGTGCCACACTCAGTGTCACTGTCACACTCTCACTGTCACAGTCTCACAGTGCCACACTCAGTGTCACTGTCACACTCTCACTCTCACAGTCTCACAGTGCCACACTCAGTGTCACTGTCACACTCAGTGTCACTCTCACACTCTCACTGTCACAGTCTCACAGTGCCACACTCAGTGTCACTCTCACAGTCTCACAGTGTCACACTCACAGTGCCACACTCACAGTGCCACACTCAGTGTCACTCTCACAGTCTCACAGTGCCACACTCACAGTGCCACACTCAGTGTCACTGTCTCACTGCCACGCTGATGATGTCACTCACACTGTCACACTCGGTCTCACAGTGCCACACTCACACTGCCACGCTCTCACAGTCTCACAGTGTCACACAGTGCCACACTCAGTGTCACTGTCACAGCCTCACAGTGTCACACTCACACTCAGTGTCACTGTCACACTCTCACTGCCACGCTGATGATGTCACTCACACTGTCACACTCGGTCTCACAGTGCCACACTCACAGTGCCACGCTCTCACACTCTCACAGCGGCAGTGTCACACTCAGTCTCACGGTGTCACACTGCCACACTGTCACTGCCACACTCTCAGTGTCACTCTCAGTCTCCCACACTGTCACTGCTGCTGCCACACTCGGTGTCACCGGCCCCCTGCCACCCCGCCACTGTCCCACTCCTGCTGTCACCCAGGCTGCCGCTGGCACACACTCGGTGCCACCCCGATGATGTCACTGCCACACGCAGCGGGGCCCTCGGTGTCACCCTCAGTGTCACCTGCCCCCTCTCACTGCCACCCAGTCAGTGCCACGCTCACAGTGTCACACTCGTGATGTCACCAGGCTGCTGCTGCTGTCACACACTCGCTGTCACACCGACGATGTCCCTGCCACAGTGTCTCTGCCACACTCGGTGCCACACTCGGTGCCACACTCACGCTGCCACCCTCACAGTGCCACACTCGGTGCCACACTCCCCTGCCACTGCCACACTGGGTACCACACTCACCCTGCCACTGTCACAGTGCCACACTCCCCTGCCACTGTCACACTCAGTGCCACACTCACGCTGCCACCCTCACAGTGCCACACTCGGTGCCACACTCCCCCTGCCACCCTCACAGTGCCACACTCGGTGCCACAGTCCCCCTGCCACTGCCACACTGGGTACCACACTCACCCTGCCACTCTCACCCTGCCACTGCCACACTCGGTGCCACACTGCTGCCGCCAGGCTCCTCTGCTGGCGGTGCCACACTCCCTGCTGCTGCCACACTGCCGCTGTCACGCTCCTGGTGCCACCCTGCCCCTGCCACACTGCCCCTGGCACGCTGCCGCTGCCACGGGCGCTCTCCCTGCCACCGTGCCACTCGTGTCCCCGTGCCCCTGCCACCCTCACGCTGCCGCTGTCACCACCACCACCCCACCCCCCCCCATGCTGCCACCCCCTCCTCGCCCCTGTCACACTGCCGCTGCCACACTCACGTCCCCGGCGCTGGCCCCCGCTGCCATCGGTGCCACACCGCCACCCCCCGGTGGCAGTGCCACACACATGTTGCTGGCGCTGGCGCTGCCACCCCGCCGCTGGCGCTGTCACACGCTCCTTGTCACACTCCTGTCCCTGGCGCTGCCACACTCTCGGCGTCGCTGTCGCCCTGGCAGTGCCACCCTCGCCGCCACACCGCCGGTGCCACTCTCGGGTCCCTGCCCCTGCGCCAGTCGCTGGCCCCAGCCCTGTCCCCTCGGCCCCCTCCTGGCGCCAGCCCCAGCCCGGGCCCTGGCCCTCTCCCCCGGCCCCAGCCCTGTCGCTGTCCCCTCCGTTCCCCATGGCAACCGCTCCCCCCCCACCCTCCCGCCCCCTCCGCCGCCGCCACCGCCACTTACCGGAGCCGAACGCGCCGGGGGGTCTCGGTGCCCGGGGGAGGCTCTGAGGGAAGTGGTCCCGAGGGGGTGGGGGGTGTGGGGGGGGAATGGTCGGTCCCGGTGCCAGGGAGGGGTTCAGGGAGGTTCCAATGTTGGGGGGGGGAGAGGAAGGGGGAGCCGGGGGTGCCGGAGGCGGTTCTGAGGGGTCCCGGGGCGGGGGGTCGCGAATCGGTCCCGGGGGAGTCTGGGGGTCCCGGGAGGGGGAGGGGAGGGGGGGGGTCCCGGGGGTTCCGGTGCCGGTCGCAGCCCCCGGCGGCTCCAGCGGCAGCTCCCGCGGGGGGGTTCCAGAGGACTGGGGGGGGATTGCCAGGGGCGGTCGCGGATTGGCTGAACGCAGCCAATGGGGGCGGGGGGATGGAACTGAAGCCCCCCCCCCAGTTCTTCTCCCCCCCCGCGGGGCTTCATTAAGAAAAGAGCTCGCGGGGGCGCTGCCATTGGCCCGAGGCGGCTGCCAATCAGCGGGGGCGGAGCTAAGGGGGGTCCCACTGCACGTTCCCCCCACGGGGTCTGGCGTGGGCGGGGAGGGGGGGGGGGGAGGGCAATGAAGGCATTCCCTCCCTCAGGGAAACCCTCACCATGGGACCTGCTAACCGACCCCTAACCAGCCCAAACCAGCCTTAACCAGCTGCTAACCAACCTTAACCAGCTGCTAACCAGCCTTAACCAGCTGCTAACCAGCCCAAACCAGCCTTAACCAGCTGCTAACCAGCCTTAGCCAGCTGCTAACCAACCTTAACCAGCTGCTAACCGGCCCCCAAACCAGCCTTAACCAGCTGCTAACCAACCCTTAACCAACCCAAGCCGGCCTTAACCAGCTCCCAACCAGCCTTAACTAGCTGCTAACCAACCCAAACCAGCACAACCCTCCTTGTGGGGGATTTTAGGGGGGGGTGGTCCCCACACGTGTCACAGGAGTCACCACAGGACCTTTATTGGGGGGGGGTGTCACACAGGACACAGGCAGGACCCCGCGGTGGGGACCTCACTTCTCGAGGGGGGTCTCGGGGAGGGAGGGCTGTCCCCGGGGGGGAGCTGTCAGTTCTTGGGGTCCCTCGGAGTGGTCCCAGGGTCCCAACCCCCTCCCCCCCGGGGGTGGGGCCAGGGGAGTTCCTGTTTGGGGAGGGTATTGGGGGTCCCAGGGGTCCCTGTCAGTATTTGAGGGGAGGGTCGCTTGGTCTCTTGGGGTGGGCACAGGGAGTTCCTCAGGAGGGACCTGGGGTGGGGTCCTTGGGGGCCTCAATGAGGTTACTGGGGGGAGGGGGTCCCTGTGAGTCTGGGGGATCCCTATGGGTCCAGGGATCCCTGGTGAATTGGGGGGGG
Source organism: Picus viridis (assembly GCA_033816785.1). Taxonomy (NCBI): domain Eukaryota; kingdom Metazoa; phylum Chordata; class Aves; order Piciformes; family Picidae; genus Picus; species Picus viridis. Next base: position 8,597 of record JAWKAJ010000169.1, read on the forward strand.
CGGGATGTGGGGTGGAGGATCCCTGTGGGTCTGAGGGATCCCTATGGGTCTGGGGGGTCCCTGGGGAATTGGGGGGGGGGGGGGGCGGGGCTGGAGGATCCCCGTGGGTCTGGGGGGGTCCCTGAGGAATGGGGGAGGGGGAGTGTCGCGGGTGTCTGGGGGGATGCCTGTGGGTCTGGGGGATCCCTGGGGAATTGGGGGGGGATCCGGGGGGGTCTGGGGGATCCCTGCGGGCTGCCGGGGGCTCTGTGGGGGTGGCGGGGGTGTCAGGGCGGCGCCTCCAGCGCCATCCCGCGGCGGTTGGCCGGCAGGGAGCCCTGCTCCAGGTCCCAGAGCAGGCGGCGCAGGCGGCGCAGCGGCCGCAGCAGCCCCCGGTCGCGGAGCGGCTCCGGCGGCGGCAGGCGGAACCCGCGGCACGGCAGCAGCAGCGGAGGATGCTCCGAGAGGCTCTCGAAGATGTTGCCTGCGGCGCGGGAGGAGGCGACACCGGCATGGGAACGAGCGACGGGGAGGAGGGGACAGGGGAAAGGGACGGGGACAAGGAGGAGGGACACGGGACAGGGAACGAGGGACAAGGGGAGCAGGACAGGGAGGAGGGGGCAGGGGAAAGGGACAGGGGACAAGGAGGAGGGACAGGGGACAAGGAGAAGGGACAGGGGACAAGGGACAAGGGGAGCAGGACAGGGAGGAGGGGGCAGGGGAAAGGGACAGGGGACAAGGAAAAGGGACAGGGGACAAGGGACAAGGGGAGCAGGACAGGGAGGAGGGGACAGGGGAAAGGGACAGGGGACAAGGGGAAGGGACAGGGGACAAAGGGAACAGGATGGGGACCAGGGCCAGGGACCAGGGATAGGGACAAGGAATAGGGATGGGGACAGGGATGAGGGGAGCAGGCCAGGGACCAGGGCCAGCGCCACGGGACAGGGATGGGGACAGGGACCAAGGACAGGGACACAGACCAGGGCCAGGGGAGCAGGATGGGGACCGGGGACCAGGGCCAGCACAGGTTGGGGACAAAGAGAAGCCAACAAAGGGGGGATAGGGATTTGGGGGGGGGGCTCAGGCAACAGCGGCAGCGCCCGAGGGGGGGTCTTGCCACCCACCGGTGGCCGCCAGCTCGCGCTCCTCGGGCGGGGGGCTCCAGGCTTGGGGGGTCCTGGCCCGGCCCCAGCTGGTAGTGGCTCAGCAGGTGGTGAAGCTGCGCCGGGGACAGCGCCGGAACTCGGCCCGGAGCCGCGACCAGGACGCCTGCGGGGGCAGCGCTGAGACCCCCGGGACTCAGACCCCCCTTCAGACCCCCATCTCCTCGCACGGGGTTCCCAAACCCCCCTCCCCGGGGGCAGCGCTGAGACCCCCGGCACACAGACACACACCACCCCCCCAGACCGCCTTCAGGGTCCCCAGACGCCCCCAGGGGGCAGCGCTGAGACCCCCGGGAGCGGGACAGATCCCCAACGGGGGCAGCGCTGCGACCCCCGGAACACAGACGACCCCACCCCGAGGTCCCCAGACCCGACCCCGGTGCCCCCGCCCCCGGTGCCCACCTTGCCCAGCAGGCTGGGGGGGGGTGCAGAGCATCTCTCTGTCCCCCTCCCGCGGTGCCCCCCGCCGCCTCCTGGCGTCCCCCGGTGCCCCCCGCCTCCCTCTTCCGCGCCTCCTCCTGGCCGTCCCCCGCGCCCCCCGGCCCCCCCGGTGCCCACCTTGGCCAGCAGGCTGCGGGGGGTGCAGAGGAGGTTGGCGGCGGCCGAGAGCTTGCGGAAGAACTCGGCCGCGATGTCCCCAGGCCCTGCGCCGTCAGCCAGTCCAGCACCAGGTCCAGGTTGGTTCGGATCCGGACCCCCTCCACCACTGGAAGAAGGGCCCCGAGCCGCCTGGGGGGTGGGGGGACACCCGGGAATTGTGGGCGGGGGTCTCAGGGTCTGCCTGCCCCCCGTCTTCCCCTTAGCGCCCCCCCCCCCCCCCCCCCCCTTTTTTCCTGTCCCGGAACCGAAGCTGCTTCCTGCAGCTCCCAGTAAGGACAAAGGGAGGAAATTGGGGGGGGGATTGGACCCCAGACACCACCCCCCCCCATTGCTGCAGGGACCCTCGGGGGGGGGCTGTTCTCAGCACCCCAAAGGACCCACAGATCTCCACCCCTCCCCTCCCCAAGACGACCAGGACCCCCTGGCCACATCCCCCAGCCCCATGGCACCGCTTCAGAGACCACCAGGGACCCCCAGAAGCCCCCCCCCCGCAAGGGCCCCCATGACCCCCCCAGCACTCTCAAGACCCCCAGGAACACCAACCCCCCATCCCTCCCCCAGCCACCTGGCGCTGCCCCACGATCCCCAGGCCCCCCAGAAGCCTCCCTCCAGCCCCCTCTGAGCCCCCTCCAGCCCCCTCCCCATCCCTCCCAGCCTCTCCCACACTCCCCCCAGCCCTCCCCAGCCCCCCAGCCCCCCAGGACCCCCTCCCCATCCCTCCCCCAGCCACCTGGCACCGCCCCACGCCCCGCAACCCTGCCCTGAGCCCCCTCCAGCCCCCTTTGAGCCTCCTCCAGCCCCTTCCCCAGCCCCCCAGGATCCCTCGGGGGGGGGGGGGGGGGGGGGGACGGACGGGGGGGAGCGCCCCCTGCCCACCTTTCTCCATCAGGCTGTTGAAGAGGGAGGCGTTGGAGAAGAAGAAGAGGTAGCCGAAGGTCTGGGACACGAGGTCTGGGTGCAGCTGGCACTGCCTGCCCAGCTCCAGCGCCGCCTGGTACAGGGCCAGGGTCGGCCGCACCCCCTCGGGGGCGCTGCCCACGTCCTGCCCCCCGCGCTGGGCTCCCCGGCCCCCGAGAACGGGTTGGACTCCAGCAGCGCCGGCAGCGCCGAGTACAGGGTCTGGGGAGGGGGGCAGGGAGAGGGTTAGAGGGGGGAGAGGGGGAACGCGAAAAGAGGGGGGTTGGGGGAGCAGAGAGGGGTTTTGGGGGGGGGGTGTCCGAGGAGGGGATTGGGGGCCACAGAAAGGATCCGGGGGGACACAGAAAGGGTTAGAGGGGGCGGAGAAAGGGGTTGGGGGGTGGAAGGGGGTCTGTGGGGGGCACAGAGGGGATTTAGGGGGGGGGGGGGCAGAGAAAGGGGTTTGGGAGGGCCAGGAAGGGGTCTGGGGCGGGGGGCACAGAGGGGACAGAGAGGGGGTTGGGGGGAGTCTCGAGGGGGTTGGGGGGGGTGTGTCCTAACGGGGTTTAGGGAGCACAGAGAGGGTTTGGGGGGGGACGGAGAGGGGGTTGTGGGGGTCTGAGGGGGGATTGGGGGCGATAGAAAGGGTCTGGGGGGGGGCACAGAAGGGGGGCTGGGGAGGGGTGTCAGGACAATTCTGGGGGTCCCGGGGTGGGGAGTTTTGGGGCACTGTTGGGTTCCAGCTGGCTCCGAGGGGTCCGGCGTGGGGGTGGGGGGGGTGTCAGGGCAGGGTTGGGGGTCCTCGGGGTGGGGGGTGGGGCTCTGGGGGGGGGGGTCTCACCTTGGTCAGGTAGTAGACGGACTGCTGGAACGTGGACATGATGACCTCGTCCAGGACCCCCAGAGCCTCATCGCAGCTCTCCAGGTCGCGGCTGAGCTCCGCGCAGGGCCCTGGGGGGGGGGAGGGGGGGGGGCAACGCTGAGGACCCTTCCCCCACACACATTTTCGAGGCGGGGGTCTCGGGGAGGTGGGGGTGGGGGGTCTCACCCTCCAGCTCCATCTCCTTCTCCAGCTCCAGGACGCGCCCCTGGGCCAGGTTCAGCAGCTCCATGGCGTTCGCCAGCCACAGCAGCAGCGGCCGCAGCTCCGCGCCCACCGCCCCCGCGCTCAGCACCGCGGGGTCCCGTCCTGCGCGCTGCGGCGGGGGCCGGGGGGTCAGCAACGGGGGGCCACCTCCCACCTCCCACCCCCCCCAGTGGCTGAGCGGGGAGCTGAGACCCCCGCCCGAGGCTGCGACTCCCCACCCGGAGCTGAGCTCCAACCCCCCCACACACACACTCCCCCGCCACTTCCGAGACCCCTACCCAAGGCTGCCACCCTCCCCCCCCAACAGCCGAGACCCCCACCCAGGGCTGCGAGCCCCCCCAGAGCTGAGATCCTCTCCTCCCCCGCCGTGAGCCACCCCCAGAGCTGAGACCTCCCCCCGAGACCCCCACTCAGGGCTGCAGGCACCCACCCAAAGCTGAGCCCCCCAAGGGGTTGGTTTTGGGGTGTCCCCCGCCAATAAATCATCTTTGGGACCCCCACGCCGTGGGCTGCTTTCGGGGTTCCCCCCTCAGAAGTTGTCTTTAGGGTCCCCGGGGGGAGCTCCTTTTGGGGTGTCCCCGCGTGGGGCCGGTTTGGGGGGGGTAGAGGGGGATCTTGGGTGGGGGGCTAGGGGTCTGGGGGTTTGGAGGGATTCGGGGGGGGGGGTTGGGGGCTCTGGGCTGCTCGGGAGGGGTTGGGGGGGCTCGGCGGGGCTTGGGAGGGTCCGGGGATTTGGGGGGGGGGGGGCTCTGGGGTCTCACTTCTCCGGCTGCCGGTCCCCAATCTCTTTGATCTTCTCCTGTCAACACAAAGCCCCTCCCTCAATACCCCCCCCAGAGCCCCCTCCCCAGCGCCCCCCCCCCGCCCCCACTGTCCCATCACGACCCCCTCAGGGTCCCGCGTGTCCCCCGTGTCGCCCCCCACGCACCCACACTCTCCCATGGCCGTCCCCCCTTGCCCCCAAGACCACCCCCCCCCGGTCTCCCAACGCCCCCCACGCCCCTCCTTGTCCCCCCTCACGCCCCCCGTGTCCTCACGCCCCCCGCCTCCCCACGCCGCCTTGTCGTCCCCCTCCCCGCGCACCCACACTCTCCCCTGGCTGTCCCCCCCCCCCCCCCATCCCCACGCCCCTCACGACCCTCACGACCCTCCTCGTCTCTCCCCCCCCCCCGCCCCGCCACGCACCCACACCGTCTCCTTCACCAGCAGCGCCACGCGTGTCAGCAGCGCCGGGAGGTGCTCGGGGGGAAGCAGCGAGCGGCGTGGTCCAGGCACAGCCCCAGCAGGAACGCAGGAGCCAGAGCCCCCAGCCCCGCCCGGGACCCCTCCTCCGCGACCCCAAGCCCCCCAGCCCCACCGTCCCCCTCCCCCTCCCTTCCTTCGGTCCTCTTCCCAGCCCCATTCCCAGAGCCCCCAGCCCCATTTCCACCCCCCAGCCCCATCCCCCCCACCCCCTTCGGCCTCCCCAGGGGAGGGGTCCCCAGCCTCGCCCCCGCCCCCCCCCAGCTCCCCGGGCAGGCTCCGCAGGATCTCCCTCAGCAGCAGCTCTTGGTCCTGGGGGCGGAAGCGAAGCTCCCCCCTGGGGGTCTCCAGGCAGCTCCGCACCAGCTCCTGCCGCTCCCGGGGGTCCTCCCGCACCCAGGGCACCCCAAGGCCCCCCCAGGCCCAGAGAGAGGTTTTTGGGGGCAACCAAGGGAGGGGGGCCGGGGGATTTCCCACCCCACCTCCCCCCGGAGGCTCCGGCAGCCCCCGGGGGTCTTTGTAGAGGAAGAGGAAGAAGCTGCCGAGTCCCAGCAGGTCCCCCGGCCGCAGGGGGCTGCCCGCACCAGGGGGTCCCGTTCAGGGTCACCGCGGCCCCCGGAACGGCCGCACCGTGGCGGGACCGGCGCCGGTACTGCTCCCGTTCCCGTTCCCGCTCCCGGTACCGGTGCCGGTCTCGGAGGGTTCCTCAGACCCCCCCGGGGGGATTCGGACCAGGCAGTGCCGCGGGAGGATGTCAGGAGCCGGGAGGAAAGTGTCCACCGACGCCCCCCCACCGGAGCCCCCTCTCCCCCCGCCCCGGCGGCCGAAGATGTGCTGGGGGCGAGTCGCGACGTAAATGACGAAGTCCTGGGGGGGGGGGGACACACACAGGGGTGAGGGGCGGGGAGCGGGGCGGGGGGGGGGGGGCACACAGGGGGGCTGGGGAGGGAGCTGGGGGAAGGGGGACACAGTGGGGTCGGCACCGGGGTCGGGGGTCGGCACGGGGGGCGCGGGAGTGCAGAGTGCGGAGGATGGCGAGGGGGCTTGGGGAGGGGGAGAAACGGGAGGGGGGGAGAAATAGGGGGACGGGGGGGTAGCTTGGGGGGGGTCGGAGTGAATTTCGGGGGAGGAGTTTGGGGGGTGGGGTTGGGATAGGTTTTGGGGGGTGAATGTGGGGGTTGGAGAGGTTATTGGGGGGGGATTTGAGGTGAGTTCGGGGGGGTGAGGGGTCGATTTTGGGGTGAATTCGGGAGTCGGGGGGTGGTTTGGGGTGAATTTGGGGAGCTACGGGAGGCGGTTTGGGGTGAATTCGGGGAGGCGCCTGGGGGGGGGCGCATTTGGGGGGGGGGGGGGAGGGCTCACCTGGGGGCCGTATCCCTGCAGCAGCAGGAAGTAAGGATGGTGCTGGGGGGGTTGGATCAGGCACTGCGAGAGCTGCTCCAGGGCCTCCTCCTCCTCCCCCTTCCTCGCCGGGCTGGGGAGGGCTCTGGGGGTCGCCGCCGTCCCCGGGCTGGGTGGGGGCCTCTCGGGGTCCCCCCGGCCACGCTGAGCACCGCCTTGCGCTCCCGGCGCCGCCTGGTGCTGAGGTTCATGTCGCTGATGCTGCGCCGCAGGGACAGATTCTGCCCTCGCTCCTTGGGGGGCGCAGGACCCCCGAGGCCGCCCGGGAGCGACTCTTCTGCAGCCGGCGGCACGGAGCCGAGGGGCCTGGGGGGCACGGAGGGAGAGGGCACAGCGTTGGCACCTGGGGGGAGGGGCACAGGGGAGGGCCGCACCCGGCAGCCCCTGGTGGTACCCAGCTGCTGCTGTCCCACTCTGCCTCCCTCTCCTCCCCCATCCCTTCTTCCCTCACTCTCTTCCCCTCTCCCCCTCCTCACCTCCATCCCCCCTCCCCCTCCTCACCTCCATCCCCTCTACCCCTCCTCACCTCCATCCCCCTCTACCCCTCACTCTCTCCCCTTCACCTCTGTCCCACTCACCCTCTCCCCACTGACCTCCATGCCCCTCTCCCCCTCACCTCCATCTCCCTCCCCCCACCCCTCCCCCTCCCCTCCATCCCCCTCATCTCCATCCCCCTCACCTCCATCTCTCTCTCCACTCATCCTCTCCCCCCTCCTCACCTCCATCCCCCTCTCCTCCTTCATCACCTCCATCTCCCTCCCCGATCTCCCCCTCGCCCCCATCCCCCTCTCCCCCCTGCCCCTCGCCTCCCTCACACTCTTCCCCTCTCCCCCCCCCCTCACCTCCGTCTCCCTCTCCCCCTCGCCGCCCCTCTCCACTTCGCTCCTGCGTCGGATCTCGAAGCGCCTCCCGCAGCCTGCTTTGGGCTTCCAGACCTCCTGCAGCACCAGTGGCCTCTCGCCGTCGCCCACCACCCGCAGGTGCTCCACCTGCCAGCCCCCCGGCCACCCCCCGACGGCCCTCCCCACCACGTCGCAGAGGACGAAGTCCCCCGGGGGCAGCCGCCGGCGGCGGAAGGGTCGAGGCCGTAGCGCTCCAGAGCCTCCCGGACCAGCTCCGCCGCCGTCGAGCGCGGCGTGGCCAGGACGCTCTTGTAGTTGGCACCGCGGGACAGGTGCCCGCCGAAGATCTTCAGCACCCCCGGCAGCTCCCGCCGCTCCCCGGGAGGACGCGAGGGGTCGCCCTCGTCGCCGAGACCCCCACGACCCCCCCAGCATCCCCTCATGCTCCACCGACAGCTCCGAGAGCTTCTTCTCGCTCGCCCAGCGCCAGCCACTGGCACCGCCGCTGGAGGAGCCGCCGCCGCCGGTGGCTCGGTGGAAGAGGTTGGAGAGCCGCTTGTGGCGGGGGGCTTGGGCTTGCTGGGCGGGGGGCGCAGCTCCACCGCGTCGCTGCCGCGGCTGGGGGGTCCGAGGAGGTGGAGCTGGGGAGGGAGGAAGGGAGGAAGTAAGGGGGGGGGTGGGGAAGGGAACGGAGAGGTTAGAGGGGAGGGGGAGGGGAAGGGTCGAGGGGGGAAGGTAAAGAAGAGAGATTAGGGGTCGGGGGGATGCTAAAGAGAGGAGATTGGGGGCATGGGGGCGTCGGGGGGGGGGCTAAAGAGGGGGCATGGGGGGCATGGAGGGGTTGGGGGTCACGGGTCACGGAGGGGGGCTGTGGGGTGGGTTGAGGGGTTTAAGGGGGGCTATGGGGTCGGGGGTGAGACATAAAAGGGGGCTCGGGGGGACAGGGCAGGGTTAGGGTCTAGGGGTGCGGTCCCCGAGGTGGAAAAGGCTTGGGGGGGGGGGGGGGGGCACCCGGGGGGCTGCGAATGTGGGTTATGGGGTGGGTTGGGGGTCCCGGAGGGGACCCCGGGGTGGGTCAGGAACCCCAGGGGAAGGTCGAAGCGGGGGGGGGGGGGTGTTGTGGGTTATGGGGAGGGGGTCCCAAGGAATGGTCGAGGGGGGTTGTGGGTTATGGGAGTGGGTTTGGGGTCCCGGAGGGGATCCCTGGAGGGGACCCCCGGGTGGGTTGGGAGCCCCCAGGGGAGCCCTGGGGGAAGGTCCGGGGTGGGTTTCTAGGTGCTGGATCGGGTCGGGGGTCCCCGCGGGGGGGTCCCTGGGGGCCGCGGGGGGAGGGGGTGTGAGTGATTTTGGGGGGGTGGTCCCGGGGGTCTCACCGCACGGAGCCGGCGCTGGGCCAGCGGCGGCTGATCTTGGCCAGGCGCTTCTTGGGGGAGTTGATCCAGAGCCCCACCGGCAGCTGCAGCTTCCCGAACCGGGGGCTGCCCTCCTTCCGCTCCTCCGGCAGCATCGCGGCGCTGAGCATATCGCGACATGGGCGACAGCGCCGCGACATCAGCCCCCCCACACCTCCCACCCCCTCTTCCCCCCGGGGCACCCAGCCTGGCTACCGACTCTCCCCGCCCGCGACCCCCTCGACCCAACTTTTACCCCTCACCCCGGGACCCTCCTTTCCCCCCACCCCCGGCCGCGGCCTTTACCGGAGCTCTGTCGCCGCTCTGCCCCCCGGCTGCTCAGTTCGGTGTCCCCATGGCCCCTGCCCCCCCCCCAGCCTTTGTCACCGTTTCCCTCCGCTCCCGGGACAGGAAAAGGCGAGTCCAGGAAACGGGACCGGGACGGGGGGGGGGGGCGCTGGGAGGAGCTGGGTCGGCGGCGGGCTCGGCCCTGGGGAGGGGGCACTGCGATGGGGAGGGGGCGCTGGGGTGGGGAGGGGGCACTGGGGGGGTCCCCATCAGAAAGGGGGCAGGGAGGAGCAGCCAGGTGGGGGTCGCCAAGGTGCTTCTGCCCCTCCCCCCACCCCCAGGCCGAACCCCAGTTTGGGGCGGGGAGGGAGGGGCACAGAGCACCAAGACCCCTCCAGGGTGGTCGCGGACCTCCCCCAGCCCAGCCCCTCCCGACACCCCCATCCCCCCATCCCCCCCCCGTCCCTCCCCAGGGCAGTTCCCGCTTCTTTTCCACTGTCCTCACGCCACGCCCCTCATTTGAGGCCCCGCCCCATGCCACTCCCATACCACAGCCCCCGCCCCTGTGACCACGCCCACGCCACACGGTCAGCCCCCCCCAGCCACGCCCCTCTTTGGCTGCCCCTCCTCTGGCCGCGCCCACAGCACAGGCCCCGCCCTCCCCGTTGAGACCCCTCCCACGGCCCCACCTGTTCCATGCTGGCTCCGCCCCACGCTCCGCCCCCCGACACGCAGCACACCCCCACACCCCCCCCCCGTGTCTATCTGTCCTGCGCCCCCCACACCGCCCCGCCATGTCCGACTGTCTGTCCAGGCAGGGCTCCAGCCCCCCGCTCCGGGGTCTGTCCGTCTGTCCTGGCCCTCCCTGGGGCCACCCCTCGCCCTCTGTCCGTCCGTTCAGGACCCCCTCCCCCCACCTCCCAGCCCTGCGGCTCCCCCATGTCCGTCTGTCCGTCCTGGCCCTTCCCCCCGGCCCATTTCATTCATTCCTGTCCCTCTGTCCGTCTGTCCTGGCCCGCCCCACACCCCCTCCCCCCGGGCTCTTCTCCGCCCGGGTCCATTCCTGCCCCTCTGTCCGTCCGTCTGTCCATCCAGAGCCCTGTGCAGAGCTCTCCGTCTGTCCGTCCTGCCCCGGGGATCCATCCCCACTCCCCTGTCCGTCTGTCCGTCCAGCCCCGGCCCCTCCAGCTCTGTTTTTCCACCCCCTCCCCAGCTCTGTCTGTCCGTCCTGCCCCCGGGGCCGTCTGTCTGTCTGTCTGTCCGGGCCTTTCCCGCCCCCTGCGCCGCGGTCAGCCTGGGCCTGCCCCGGCCGGGGGCATTTGCGTCACTGCCCCCCCGCGCCCCGGACGGACAGACGGACACGGGGGGGTGGGAGGAGAGAGGCCCTGACCCCGGGGGGGAGGAGGAAGCCGCAACTGACGGCAGCGAAGGACCCCCGGGGCGGGGCTGGGGAGGGGGCGAGGGGGAAGGGAGATGGGGGAGGGGGGCGGGGAGGGACATGGAGGGGGGCAGGAATTGGGGGGCTTGGGGGGGGACACATTTCGGGCTCGGGTAGGGGGGTAGGATTTGGGGGGACCCTGAGGGGAGATGTGGGGGGCTGGGGCAGGACCTGGGGGGCTTTGGGGATTTGGGGGGACCCGGGGGGGAACATATGGGGCTGGGGGGGAAAAGGGGGGGGGGGGCTTTGAAGGGGGCACGGAGGGGCTGGGGGGGGCAGGACTTGCGGGCGACACGGTGTGGGGGGACACTGGGAGGGGGCAGAACTTGAGGGGCTTGGGGGGGGGGGGGCTGTGCTTGGGGTCACCTGGGGACACGGCGGTGGCACTGCCAACGCCCCCCCCCCCCCCCAAATTCCCCCCGGGCCCCGCGACAGTGACACAGCCCTGACGGTGCCTGGGGCGGGCACCTGGGGCGGGCACGGGGGGGGCACGGAGGGGACAGGGGGGGACAGGGACACGGCAGGGGGCACGGCGGGGACGGTGCCACCACGCCGAGGGTGACCGCAGAGGGGAGAGTGGCACGGCCGGGCTGATGCCACCTGGCAGTGCCTCAGCAGGGCACAGGGCAGTGACGGTGACAGTGGTGGCAGTGCCACCGGGCAGGCCCCCAGGGGGGCACGGTGGTGGTGGTGGTGCCAGGGGCACGGCAGTGGAGCCAGGGGCACGGAGGTGGCAGTGCCACAGCGGCGCCGGTGCCACCCCGTAGGCCCCCGGGCAGGAGGAGGCGCTGCCGGTGGCACCTGGGTGGCACTCAGGGCCCCGCGGGTGGCAGTGCCAGGATGATGCCCCCTCCCTACCTGTCCCTGTTCCCTTCGGGGGGGATTGGAGGAGGTTTGGGGGTGCCCGGGGAAGTGTTTCTGGTCGCTTCCCGGTGCCAGTCCCGGTGGCTTTTTGGGGGGAGCATCTGGAGGGGTTGGAGATGCTCGGGGGGGGGGGTTCTCCGGTGCCAGTCCCGGTAGTTTGTCTGGGGGGGGGGGGGGTCCGGACGTGCCCCCGCAGCTCCCGGCCGCATCCTGCCCGCGGGCCCCGCGGCGTCACCCTTGACGCACGTCGTGTGTCCCCCTACTCCGTGCCCCCTCCTCCCCCCCCTCCTCTCCCCTCCGGGTGTTCCCCCCCCCCCCCCCCCCCCCCCGCCCCTCCGGCGGGTCCCCTCCCGCCCCCTCGGCGCGGACGCAAATCTCTGAGTGATGGATTTGGGGCGGGGGGAGGGGGCTGGGAGCGACCACCCACAGCCCGCAGCCACCCCCCGAGGGGGAGGGGGCAAAAGAAACCCCAAACCATCCCCCCCCCTCCCCTCCCCCCAAAGCCAACCGCCCCCCCCTCAAAACCACCGTCTGGGAAAACACCCAACGGGCACCGCCGCGCCCGGGCCCCACGTGCCGGGACAGGCTGGGGGGGAAGGGGGAGGGGGCGGGGGGAGGGGGAGGTCGGGACCCCCGGTGTGGCCGCAGCGGGCGGGGGGGCCCCCCCCCCCGGTACCTCCGGGGAGGTTTTTCCCTCCGCCGCCACCTGGCAGCTGCCTGTTTGCGGCGGCGGCCCCGGAGCCACCCGCGCAGAGCCCGCGGGGGGGGGGGCAGGTGTGGGGCAGGGAGGGCAGATGTGGGGCAGAGGGGAAGGAAGGGAGGGGGGAGGGAGGGAGGGGGCGGTTAGTTATGGGGCAAAAGCTGTGGGGCAGGAAGTGTTGGGGGAGGTCGTTTGTGGCTTATGGCAGCGGAAGGGGCAACGGCTGTGGGGGAGCAGCTATGGGGCAGGATCTATAGGGCAGGATCCATGAGGGAGGCAGGATCTATAGGGCAGTAGCTATGGGGCAGGAGCTATAGGGCAGGATCCGTGGGGCAGGATCTATGGGGCAGGATCTATAGGGCAGTAACTATGGGGCAGGATCTATGGGGCAGGATCCATGGGGCAGAATCTACGGGGCAGGATCTATAGGGCAGGATCCATGGGGCAGGATCTATGGGGCAGGATCTATAGGGCAGGATCCACAGGGAAGAAGATATGGGATAGGATCCATGGGGCAGGATCTATGGGGCAGATTCTATGGGGCGGGATCCATGGGGTAGGATCCATGGGGCAGGACCTATAGGGCAGAATCTATGGGGCAGGATCTATAGGGAAGGATCCATAGGGTAGGATCTATAGGGCAAGATCCATGGGGCAGGACCTATAGGGCAGGATCAATAGGGCAGGATCCCTAGGGTAGGATCTATAGGGCAGGACCCATAGGGTAGGATCTATGGGGCAGGATCTATGGGGCAGGATCCATAGGGCAGGATCCATAGGGTAGGATCTATGGGGCAGGATCTATAGGGCAGGATCCATAGGGTAGGATCTATGGGGCAGGATCTATAGGGCAGGACCCATAGGGTAGGATCTATGGGGCAGGATCTATAGGGCAGGACCCATAGGGTAGGATCTCTAGGGCAGGATCCATGGGGCAGGACCTATAGGGCAGGACCCATAGGGCAGGATCTATAGGACAGGATCCATGGGGCAGGTTCCGTGGGTCCGACTCCGTGGGTCCGGTGGTCCCGGGGGGGTCGTTTCCCGCCGGCGGCTCTCGAGGTTTCCGCTGCTGCCGGCGCTGACGTCACCGCCCCCCCCCCCCCAAAGTGTTGCCCAACTCGGGGGAGGAGCCCTGCCCGCGACCACCCCCCCCAAAACAACCCCCGGCGAGGGGGCTCAGCCCCTCCCCCCTTGCTGCTCCCCGTGGGGAGATTCCCGTGAGTGCCCCCACGGAACACGCGGCCACTGCCTCCCCCCACCCCGGGCCGTCCCCACGCGCGGGGTGTGTCTTCCCCCCTACCCAGGGCATCCCCGGCCCCGCCTCCCCGGCCCCGGCCCCGCCCCCCCCTCCGGCCGCAGCCCCCGGGGGTCCTGTCGCTGACGCGCGTGGGGCGACCGTGGCGGGGAGGGTGGGGGTGAGACATCTCCGAGGTGGGGGGTCACGGCCACGGCCACCGGGGGGCTGCGGCAGGACCAGGCCGGGGGCGCTGAGTCAGTCCCGGGGTGGGGGGAAGAGGGGGACAGGGGGTCCCCATGGCCACGCGCCGCCGGTCCCGGGTGGAAACGGCTCCGGGGGGGGGGGGGCGAAATTGGAGCGATCCTGGAGCGGGACCGAGGCCGGGGACAGGGAAACCGGGACCGGCACCGGCCCCGCAGGGAGCGGATCCTGGGGGAGTGGATGCGGTCCCGAGCGAGTCCCGGTGCCCAGGGCCGTGCAGATCCCTGTCCCGAGAGGGTGCCGGTACAGGGCCGGCCCCGGGGCGCTGCGACCCCGGTTCGTGCGCGGTCCTGGCGCAGGAGCCACTCCCGGTGCCAACGGATCCCGGTGCAAGGACCGAGCCTGGTGCGGGACCGGTCCTGACACCGGGACCGATCCCTGCGCAAGCACCGACCCCGGGTCTGGACACATCCCGGGGCGGGGACCGGTCCCGGTGCTTTGTGGGTCCCGGTTCTGCACGAACCCAGTGCGGGGAACCGATCCCTCCGCGGGGTGAGCCCCGGGACTGGACGGATCCCGGTGAAGGGCCGGTCCCGGTGCTCTGTGCTCCCCTTGCTCTGCGCGCACTCTGTACCGGGACCGACCCCCTGCGGAACCGACCCCGGGACCGGGACCACCCCTGTCCAGAACTGTCCCCGGTAGCGGATGGATCCCGGGACCGCTCCCGGTTCTGGGCCCATGCCGGTGCTAGGAGATGCTCCTCGGTGTGAGCAGGTCCCGGGACCGATTCCCGTGCAAGGACCAGCCCCGTTCCTGGACCCCTCCCGGCGTGGGGACCGATCCGGGTGCAGAACCCAGCCCCGTGAAGGAACCGATCCCGGTACGGGATGGACACCGGAACCAGGTGGATCCCGGTACGCCGTGGACCCCGGTACGGGGCTGCTCCCGCTACGGAACCGAGCCCTGTGTAGGCACCGACCCCGGCTCGGGCCCCATTCCGGTGCCGTATAGCCCCCGGTGTAAGAACCGACCCCGGTAGGGGATGGATCCCGGGACCGCTCCCGGTTCTGGACACATGCCGGTGCCAGGAGATGCTCCTCGGTGCGAGCAGGTCCCGGGACCGGGACCGGGACTGATCCCCATGTAAGGACCAGCCCCGCTCCTGGCCCCATCCCGGTGTGGGGACCGATCCCGGTACAGAACCGAGCCCAACGTAGGCAGCGACCCCGGTTCAGGCCTCATCCCGGTGCCGTATAGCCCCCGGTGCCAGAACCACCCCGGTACGGAGATGGGTCCCGGGACCGCTCCCGGTTCTGTCCCCATCCCGGAGCCACACGGCCCCAGGTGCAGGAACCGATCCCAACCGGGGATGTGCCCCGGGACCGGCTGGCTCCCGGTGCTTCGTGGCCGCCGGAGGAGGGCCCAGCCCCGGTAAGGCATCGCCCGCCGGGACCCAGCGGCTCCCGGGGACCTTCCCGGTCGCGGGGGCCCCCGGCCTCGGCCCAGGAGCCTTCACCTCCTCCTCCTCCTCCTCCTCCTCCCTCCCCGCCCCGTTCGCATCCCGCCGGTGCCGCTGGGTCAGGCCGGGCCGGGCCGGGCCGGGCCGGGCCGCGACGGCTGCGGCGGCGGCGGCGGCGGGGGTCGCGGGGGCCGGTGCGTGGGGGGTCCCGCCGTGGGGGTTCCCGCTCCCCCCGGTGCGGCGATGGAAAAGTCGTGACTCAGGATGTGTCATCGGCCCCGGCGCCTATAAAGGGGCGGGCGCGGGCCGGGGCGTCACGGGGGACACCGGGACACGGGCGGCCGAACCCACGCGGGGACGGCGGCTGCGGGGACGGTGCAGGAGAAACCGGAGGGGGGAGGCGGCCCACGGGAGACATAACAGCGGGAAGGGAGGAGGAGGGGAGCGAATCACGGCGAGTGGGAGCCTGGACGGAAGGCTGGGAGAGTGGCCGTGAGCGTGGCCGTAAGCGTGGGAGCTTGTCACGGGGAGCGGGAGAGCGGCGGCGGCCGTGGAAGGGTCGCTGTGAGCGTGGGAATGAGCGGCGGGAGCGTGTGCGTGACCGTGGGAGCGTGGCCGTAGCCATAGGACATGTCCCAGGGAGGGGAGGAGTGGCCGTGACAGTGGGAGCGTGGCTGTGAGAGTGTCCGTGGGACTGTGTCACGCTGAATGGGGAAGAGTGCCGAGACCCAGGGAGCGTGGCCGTGAGCGTGGGAGTCGTGAGCGTGTCCCGTGGGAGCTTCTCCTCATGGTGAGTGGCAGCGTGGCGGTGGCACAGGGGCCGCGAGTGTGCCTGTGAACGTGGGAGGCTGTCACGGCGAGTGGGAGCGCGTCCGTGGCTGAGCGAGCGTGGCGAGGGTGTCCTTGGCAGTGGCACTGTGGCAGTGGCCCGGGCACTGTGTCACGGAGAGTGGCAGCACCCTCGCGTGACCGTGACCGTGCGTGGCCGCGTCTGAGCGCGCCACCAGCCCTCCACACACACACACGCACGCCTCCCCCCGCGGTCCCGTCCCTGTCGCGGGTGGGTCGCGCCGCTGCCAAAGGTCCCATCCTGCCCCGCGGGGACCCCACTGAAGGACCCCCCCGGCCCGCCATGACAGGTAAGTGACACCGCGGGTGCGGAGGGTTGCCACTCCCCTCTCGTGGGGGACGAGGAGTGGGAGCAGGAGACCCCCGCTGGGGGTCGCCGGGACCCACTCGGTGCCTGCCCTGCCCCTTCTCCATCTTCCCCTCTCCCCCACTGGGGGCTGCGTGTCTGCAACTTTGTGAGTCCGTGGGGGGCTGCCCGCGCTGCGGCGGGGGCGTCCGTAGGTTGTGAGGGTGTCCGTGGGTGGCTCCCGCCCCCCTTCTCCCCCCTCCACGGCCGTGGCGGGACCGGGCGCGTCCATCCCCGTGGCCTCGGGGCGCGGGCAGCTGCCGCCGCGCCTCAAACCGCAACCGGCCCCGCCGCACCTGCCCGCCCCGGGCGGCCGCGCCCCCGTGGGGGGGG
Source organism: Picus viridis (assembly GCA_033816785.1). Lineage (NCBI taxonomy): Eukaryota > Metazoa > Chordata > Aves > Piciformes > Picidae > Picus > Picus viridis. Next base: position 24,917 of record JAWKAJ010000169.1, read on the forward strand.
TCGGGGAGGGCACGGACACGCGTGGGGGCGTGCGGCTCCGAAGCTGTTCGGAGGAAGCGGCGCCGGAGGGTCCTGCGTGGCCCCGGTGCTGCCGGGAGGGCAGGGAGCAGACCCCCGCGCGGGCCCCGGTTCCCCAGCCCCCTCCCTCCGCGCGCCCCCTTTTGCTGGGCCCCACGCCCCCGCCTCGGGTGGGCCTCCAGACACACCACCACCCCCCCCACTCGCGGGGGTCTCCAGGTGCCGCCCGCCCCTGACTCACCAGCATCAAACTTTCCACCGGGACCTCCCAAGCCGCCGCCGCCGCCCCCGCCCGCTGCCCCCACCCCGGCCGGGCCGGGCCGGGCCCGGCGGCACCTGGGGGTGGTCCCCGGCACCCCGGGCCAGGGAACCTCCAAATCCGCGGGCCCCCAAATCCGGGGCGCCCCCCCCCCGGGTTTGGAATCTCTCACCAGGGGATCCCTGGGATCTGCCAGCCCCGGGAGCCGCGGGAGCACCAGGAGCCCCCTCCCGGCTTGGGATTCCTCATCCCGACAACACCGGGAGTGAGCCCCGGGATCCCCCCGGCCCCGGGATCCCCCAGCCCACGGAGTCCCGGGATGCCCCAGCCCCGGCGGTACCGGGAGCGCCGGATCCCGCCAGGATCTTCCGGCCCCGGGATCCCCCAGCCCCGTGAGCCCGGAATCCTGGGATCCCCGAGATCCCTCGGTCCGCTCTGTCCCTGGATCTCTCGTCCCCGGGATTCCCCCAGCCCCGGGATCCCCCAGCCCCGGCAAACTCGGGATCCCCCGGGATCCTCGGTCCTGGCATTCCCGGGAGCTCTCTGGGGTCCCTCAGCCCCGGGAATGCTCCGATCCTGGGATCCTGGATCCCCGGGGATCTCACGGCTCCGTTTTCCCCTCGAGCTTCAGGATCCTTGGAATCCCAGCGCTGGGATCTCCGGGATCCGGGCCCCTCAGGACCCCCGTTACCCGCGGGATCCTCCCCCCCCCCCCCCCGGCATCCCCGGGAGCCGCAGGATCCTGTCCTGGAACCCTCAGCCCAGGGAATCCTGGGATCCGGTAGCCCCCAGACCCCCGGAATCCCCAAATCCGGGGTTTCCCACGCGCGTCCGTGTCCCGCAGGGCTGTGCGGGTCTGCCTCTGAGCCCGTCCCCACGCGTGTCCGTGTCCCGCAGGGCTGTGGCGGGCGCTGCTGGCGCTGCTGGGGCTGTGCCCGGGGCTGTGGCCGGGGCCGTGCCCGGGCTGGCGGCGCCGCCCCCCGGCTGCAGCGCCCCTCGGACCCACGCGCGGACCTGGAGGAGTCATCAGCCTGGCCAAGGCCCTGCTCAGCGACACCAAGGACTTCCTCGCCCTCCTCGTGGGTACCTCCCCCACGCACCCGCGGGGTCCAGCCACCCCACGCCCACCCACGCACCCTCTACCTTGTGTCGACCCCACCCTTGCAGCATCCCCCCCGCGCCACGCAAAGCCCCCCCCCCGCCTCAGCCCTTTCCCCTTTACCCCACGCGGTCTCTGGGGCGGTCTCGCGTGGGCTGACCCCTCATGTCACGACAGAAGTCGCGATTCCCGGCAGAGGGGAGCACAAGCTGGAGTCCCTCCCTGTGCTCTCCATGAGCGCCCTGGAGCTCGCCAACATACAGGTGGGCACCGAGAGGGACACGGACACGCGTGGGAGGGGATTTGGGAGGGGTTTCTGGGGGTCTGAGTGGCTCCTAGTAGGGTGTGGATTCAGCGTGCCCCGAGGGTGTGGGTCCCGGGTGGGTCGGTTCAAGGTGTCGCGGGTGGGTGCAGGTCCCCTGTGGGTTGGTTCAGGATTGCCATGGGTGGGTGCCTGTCTCCCCCGTGGGTCGGTTCAATCTCCCTCCGGTGGGTTCAGGTCCCCCGTGGGTCTGTTCAAACCGTTGCGGGCGGCTGTAGGTTCCCGTGGGTGGGTGCAGGTCCCTCGTGGGTCGGTTCAAGGTGTCGCGGGTGGGTGTAGGTTCCCTGTGGGTTGGTTCAGGATTGCCACGGGTGGGTGCCTGTCCCCCGTGGGTCGGTTCAATCTCCCTCCGGTGGGTTCAGGTCCCCCGTGGGTCTGTTCAACCCGTTGCGAGTGGCTGCAGGGTCCTGTGGGTGCGTTCAGGGTTTCTGTGGGTGGCTGCAGGTTCCCGTGGGTGGCTGCAGGGTCCCGTGGGTGGGTGTAGCTCCCCACGGGTCGCTTAAGCCTGCCGCGGGTGGGTGCCTGGTGGTCCGCGGGTTCCCCGCCCCCGGGGGCTGGCCCCCACGCGGCGCATTCTGACACGCGTGGGGGGCAGCCGGCGGGGCTGTCGCGGCTGAGTGGGGACCTGCAGCGGTACCGGCGGCTGCTGGAGTGGCTGCGACGGGCGGGGGCCGGCGGAGGGCTGCGACTGGAGCCGGAGCTGGGGCGCTGCAGGCCAGGCTCGAGAGGCTGCTGCGGAGGCTCGAGGGGCTGGTGAGGAGGGGGGCGAGGGCGGGGTGGGGGGAAGGGGAGGGTGTGGGCCCAGGGGCGGGGCCTCAAGGGGCGTGGTTTGGGTGGAGCTGGGGAAGGACGGCTAAGGTCTAGGAGGGGATTGAATGCAGGGAAGTGGGGAAAGGGGGCGGAGTTTGTCTGGTTGGGGCGGGGCTTAGGGGGGAGACGCTTGGGAGGGTGCGGTCAGAGGGGCATGGACTCGGGGGGTGTGGTTGGGGTGGGGCTGGGTAAGGACAGGTAAGGTCGAGAAGGGGTTGGAGGGAAAGGGGCGGAGTTTGCCCGTACGGGGCGGGCCTTATCGTGTGGGGCGGAGTCTGGAGGTGGGCGGGGCTCGAGGGATGGGGCTTGGTGGGGGTGTGGTCCAAGGGGCGGGGCTTGCTCACAGCCACCAACCACTGAAAGTGGAGGGCCGGGAAGGCGGGGCTTGTGCGATGAGGGCGGGGCTCGGAGATGTACGGGGCGGGGTTTCGGTGGTGTGGGCGGGGCTGCGGCATGGGAGGGTGGAGCCTATTCCCAGGGGGCGGTGCTCTGCGACTCGGGGTGGGGCTTGGCTGCTAATGGGCAGGGTTTGAGCAACGTGGGCGGGGCTTGGGATGACGTGGGCGGGGCTTGGGTGCCCTGGGCGGGGCTTACCCAACGCGGGGCTTATCCCAGGCGCTGATTGGTCTCCGCCCTTTCCCCCCCACCACCACCCCGCAGCTCACCCGCCTGAACCTGCCCCGCCCCAGCCCTCCCCCCGCGCCCCCCGCGGCGGCCACGCCCTGGGCCCTCGTGCGCTTCGGCCACGCCCTGCTGGGGGGCTGCAGCTGCACCTGGATTGGGCCTCCCCGCGCCCTGCTGCTGCTGCGCCACCGCCTCTGACGTCACCGGCCACGCCCGCGACGCCGTCCGGCCACGCCCTCGTGGCGTCACCGACCACACCCCCTCCCCCACCCCCTAATTTATTCTTATTTATTCAGCATCCCCTCCCCCAGCCCTGGCCCGGAGGGGAGGGAGGGGAGGGGGAGGGGGAGGTGGGGGGAAGGGACCCCTCCCCACCCCTATTTTATTATTATTATTGTTAATTATTGATTAATTAATTATTATTAATGTTATTATGAATTAATTATTGCTACCCATCGCCCTCCAGCGTCACTGATTGGTCGCCATTGATTATCGATCGACGATTGAGAGCCTTCGGTTGATTGATTGGCTGGGGGGGGGGGGGGGGGGAGATAGCTGTCATTAATTAGTGGCTAGCAGTGGGTCCTTAATGAATGAATGAATGAATTAAGGCATGTGGTGCCGGCAGGGGCCTGGCTCGGAGGTGCAGTTAACGGTTAATTGTCGTTAATTAATTTAATTAATTCATCGTTATGGCCAAGAGTTAATAACCCGGGGAGGGGGGGGCTTCAGGCTGGGGGGTCCTGGGTGGGGCTCAGAGTGGGAGGGTCCTGAGTGGGCTTCAGGGGGGAGGGTCCTGGGTGGGCTTCAGGCTGGGGGGATCGTGGGTGGTGTTCATGGTTGGAGGGTCCTGGGTGGGGCTCAGGGTGGGGGTGTCCTGGGTGGGCGTGTCCCGGGTGGGCTTCAGGCTAGGGGGTCCTGGGCGGGGCTCAGGGCAGGGGGGTCCTGGGTGGGCTTCAGGCTGGGGGGTCCTGGGCGGGGCTCAGGGCAGGGGGTCCTGGGCGGGGCTCAGGGCAGGGGGGTCCTGGGCGGGCTTCAGGCTGGGGGTCCTGGGCGGGGCTCAGGGCAGGGGGTCCTGGGCGGGCTTCAGGCTGGGGGGGTCCTGGGCGGGGCTCAGGGCGGGGGGGGGTCCTGGGGGGATTTAGGGCGCGGAGCTCCCGCAGGGGGCCCTGGGAGGGGCCGGGGCTCGTCTCCTCCTCTTCCTCCGGGGAGTCCCGGGGGGTGCCGGCGGGGGGGTCCCAGGGGAAGGCGACCCCCAGCCCCGCCATGCGCTCGCGGTAGACGGTCGAAGCGCAGGCTCTGCTCCGGGCTCAGATGATTCTTCCAGTCCCCGGAGATGCCTGCGGGGACCCCGCCGGGGGACACCGGGAGGTCACGCCCCCGGCACCGCCCCCGGGACCACCGCCCATCGGCATCTCCACCGCCTCATCCACGTCCCTCTGCCCCCACCCCTCTCCTCCCGCTCTCCTGTGTTCCCCCTCTCCCCCTCTCCCGGTCTCCTGTTCCCCCCGTTCCCCCCCGCCCCTCTCACCCTTCCTGAGGCAGGTTCCCCTGCGCAGGTCGAGAAGGAAAGAGGGTCCCCCATGTCCCCCCCCCCCGTCCCCTGTGTCCCCCCTGCCCCTCTCACCCTTCCTGAGGAGCGGTTCCCCACCCCGTCCCCTGTCCCCCCTTATCCCCGTCCCCCTGGTGTCCCTCCCGCCCCTCTCCCCCTTCCCGAGGAGGGGTCCCCGTGTGCCCCCGCCCCCCCCTCACCCTTCCTGAGGAAGGTTCCCCTGCGCAGGTCGAGGATGAAGGGCGGCGAGAGGCTGAAGTTGCTCATGGGGTTGCTCCGCATGGCGCTGAAGGAGCAGTTGGCGACCACCGCCTCCAGCTCCCTCCAGCTCCTGCCCCCGCCCCCAGCTCCTGCAGGGGACCCAGGAGGAACAAGGGCGCAGAGCGCTCTGCACGCTGCCGCGCAGGTCCTGCGGACAGCAGGGGACGTCAGGGGACAGGAGGGAGACCAAGGGACACTAAGGGACACCAGGGGGAGCGCAGAGCCGCTGCAGGCTGCCGCGCAGGTCCCGGGGACAGCAGGGGACAAGAGGGGACAGGGGGAGACATGGGGGGACATCAAGAGAACCGGGGGACAGCGCGGGAGAGCAGGGCAGATGGGGGTGGACACCAGGGGACATGGGGACAGGTTGAGGAGAGGCTGAGGACAGCTGGGGACAGTTTGGGGACCCCCGGGGCCGGCAGGGACCTGCTGCAGCTCCTCGTAGGTGATGCAGAAGAAGTTCTCTTGGCCGAGGAGCTGCAGCCAGCCCCGGACGTGGTCGAACCAGGAGCCGAAGGGCACTGGGGGAGGGGGCAGAAGTGTGACCCCCTGACCCCTCCCCGAGACCCCTCGGATCCCTCTAGAAGCCTCAGATCCCCCCAGACTCCTTAGACCGCCCCCAGTCCCTTCCACGACCTCCCCACAACACCCTAGAAACTCTCCAGGACTCCTCCACGACCCCCTCAGACTACCCCAAGCCCCCTTAACCCCCCCCCGAACCCCTTCAGGATCTTCCAGGACTCCTCCACAACCCCCTCAGACCCCCCCCCCCAAACCCCCTTAACCCCCCCCGAACCCCTTCAGAACCCTCCACGACCTCTCCACAAGCCCCTAGAAGCCCTCCAGGACCCTCCACGACCTCCCCACGATCCCCTAGAAGCCCTCTGGCATCCTCCACGACCCCTCCAGGACCTCCCAGGCCCCTCCCAGGCCCTCCCCCACGACCCTCCTCCCCTCCCCCCTCCCCCCCCAGGCCCCCTCCCGACCATCTCCTCCAGGAACTTGGTGAGGAACTGCTCCATGGTGCCAGGGTCGCGGTAGGGTCGGAA
>JAWKAJ010000170.1:0-30772 GCA_033816785.1 Picus viridis
GATCTGAAGCATGGAAGCTTTTCCTTAAAAGGAAACACAACTTTTCTGTTTGTACAGGATATCAGAGAGGATAAATATATGAGGTCTGTAAAATTATGAATGACATCAGGATATTTTGGGAAAGATTGATTGCTGTCTCTAAGAGGTATTCTTGCATTGGTTATTAGATCTGTCACAACTGGTAGGACAAAATAATTGGCACTAAGGGCCAGATGTCCACAATTATATTTTAGGGAACAGGGGCAACTTACTTTCATTCCCAAGGGCTGAATGCCCATTAATGATTGAAGCATATCACTGCACAGTATACATCAGAGCTCCCAGAACTCATGTTCTGGTTTAGTTTCACCTGAAAGGAAATACATTTATGTGCTTGTGGTGATTTAAGCCTTAACTGGGAGTTAAGAGCTCAGATGGGGGCAAGGCTGAGAATCTCTCCCCATCCCCCCTCCTCCCTCCCAACAGAGAGGGAAAAAAAGGGGAAAGGAGCAAATCCACCAAACAATAATTTGGAGTCAGCAACAAACCTGTAAATAGTGTTTTTTCTAAATTTGTATATAAGTTATGTGGGTGGTGGGATTTCTAAATTAATTTTTATTAATTCCCCACCTGCATCCCTTTGGAATCGGCTACCCGTGGAGGTGGTGGAGTCACCTTCATTGGAGGTGTTCAGGAGAAGACTTGATGGGGTGCTTGGTTGCATGGTTTAGTTGTTGGGTGGGTTGGATTGGTTGATGGGTTGGACGTGATGATCTTGAAGGTCTCTTCCAACCTGGTGTATTGTATTGTATATTGTATTGTATTGTATTGTATTGTATTGTATTGTATTGTATTGTATAGTGACTGATTCTCCAAAGGAAGAATTTCTCTGTCTCAATAATCTAATCAAATTCCTGAATAAAGTAGTCATTAAACAAATACAGGAGGACCAGTTTACCTATGTAATTTGAAATCAAAATGTTTGTGATGAGCAATCTGAAAAGGATACTAAAGTGAGAAAAATACTTATATTTGTTAGATGTGGAAGCAATTACATTATGATATTGGGCAAAATATTAGTTCAGAATTAAAAGTACAAAGAAACAATCAATATCCACTGTGGAAAAGAACAAAATATTGAAATTCCAGCAAAGGTATGTATTGAAACACTTTTTTAAAAATGTTTCTTAATTATCTTGAATAAGATAGACGAAAGGTAAAATGAAAATACCAGAATGTGCACAACAGATATACAGAATTATTTGTATTAGTCAGAAGACTGAGGAACTTCAAGGAGGCTTTATTAAGATGGACTAGAAGACAGCGTGGTAGCAGATTAAAACTGAGGAGCATACATCAAGGCATGCTGTTGTGCAATGGTGTACACAGAAAGGGGCACTTTCTACTCACCTTGAAACTACAAAAGCCATGCTGTCTTCACAGAGAAGAGTCTAGGCAAAGATAGATTTTTCAGAATCACAGCAGGCATCACAAAGAGTTAGAGTTACTTGAAAACTGAATGAAAATCCAGATTGCATTCATTCCTTGTCCTTCATCAGGATGGGAGAGATATCTGCCTTTTTGCAGCACAGATTTCCAGGTCCTGTGCCAAACAACCTGCTGTCTAAGATAACTGCACAGACACTTCTCCAGTCTCCTATCTTGACATATGCAAGAGCTATGCTTCCACAGTAATTCTCTTACTACAAAGAGAAGTCAAAGGTGGAATGAATAGGGAAAACCTTCTGACAGGACCCCACATTGAGACCATTCTTGGAGTTTGCAGTGTTCTTTCTTCCACTTCAAAGTCTATGTTTGCATCTGCCTGTATATTTTTAAGTTATCATCAGTATACAACATAATTTAAAATTTTAATTTTAATCTAGTATGTATGATATAGAGACATAATATTAAACCAATATTTATTTAGAGGAGTGTTCGAAAAAAAGTGTTAATTATTGTAAAAGGAATTCACATGTATTTCTTCTGTTGAACTGTGTGTCTGCATACAGAAGCATATCAGTTACAGAAGAATTCAGATGAATAAACTTAGGGAAGTCAGAGATTAATTATTCAAGAGATGAATTCTAGCATATGGAGCCATCCCCTTCTAGATCACTGAATAAGATTCAGTGGGAAAAGACACCAAAAGAGTTATTCGTAAGCCCAGATAACTTAAGCAGATTGTATTACTTGACTAGCAGAGAGTGCCAAATCCAAATAAACAAACATTATTTTCCATAGAAGGGAGTTACTTCTTTCATCTTTCAAAATCAAGTTCACAGAGGGTTCTTGTCTAATAAAGTGAAGAGATCTAGCAGTGAGGTATGATATTTCCAGCTTCCATTTTCCTGTAAATAACAAGGGGGAGTGTGTGGGAGGGTTAAATTTGGGGTTGTTTAACTCTATCTGGTTGGTTTTCTGTCTGGTCTGTTTTTCCAGCAGATTTTCAAAGACGCTCAGATACTGTAACACGGAGGCATTTCCCACATGCTGCTCACAGGATGGACTACATGGACTTTGAGGATGACAGCCGTGGATGGCTTTTTGATATGGACATGGTGATAATCTACATTTATTCAGTCAACTGGGTAATAGGATTTATTGTATTCTGTTTTCTTTGTTATTTCTTTTTCCCTTTTTAGTCTGTACTACTCATAGTTAAGGAAAACAGCACTCGTGATGCACAGTAATGTGAATACAAAAACCTTGAGGAAGGCAAAATGTCTGTTTGATATTGTGATTTTATAATTTGGAATTGTAATAGACTGCATTGAGTAGGCTGTTTGGTACTTCTGCTCCATGTAATGAAGAATTTGACTTTTGTTCCAAATATAATGCAAAATCCAGATCGTACTTTCTTCCAATTGGAGTTTTCCTTGAATTTGATAGGAATAGGATTGACCCCTAATGTAGAAAATAATTACTCTGTAGAAATAAAGAATACTACTTGTTCATAGGGGAATTCTGTGTACTACAACAGAATATGATCCTTAGAGTAATTTTGGGGTTTGACTCTATGTTGACACACTTTGCTTACTCATTTGTCCTTTCCATTTATAGTCAGGTCTTTTGGGAACAGGATGTTGTTAGCACTGAAGTGCTGCATGATATAGACATTCATCAGAGCAAATTCAATTGAATAATCCAAATATTTGGAAAATTTTGTCAATTGATAGACCTGCGAACATTCTACTGGGGAGATGTGCAGCACTCAGTGCCTCAAATTTTCAGCAAAAAGATGAATGATACTGATACTAACAGATCATCTTTTCAGCAAATGGCAATCAGAAACATAACAGCCCCAAGTTCTGCACATTAAAGGAACCATTAGTGTGCAGAACCATTAGCTGTGCATTGGTTTTCACCTATCCAGATCAGTGTGTTTGGATCCAGAAAGAGAGCTAATGGAGTACAAGCAACAGGCATGCTGGCTGTGACACTAACCCAAATAAATAATAGAGAAACATTCTCCAGTCTAAGAAATCAGTATCATTATTTAATTGCTGTAGCAATTTGAGAATGCTCTTGAGTGTGGGTTCATCAGGACTATGTATCCAGGGAGATCATATAATAGGATACAGTATTTATTTGCACATTGCATGTGGAACAATTCTAAAGCACTTTATAGTTATTTTATATAAAGATTGATGAACTATGCTCTCAAACTGCAGTCAGTTCAGCAATCATTCCACAGTTGCTGCTTTACATGGTATTTTCAAACAGAAGTGCATCCTTTAAATTATAAAGGGGATATTAGTGGAATCAGGTTCTGAAGAATGAGTGGTACAAAGTAGTTCAAGGGCTTACTTACCAGGAAGGTACAAGGAAGTGTTTACTTTAAAGGCATGGACCTGCAAAGTACACTGTGGTTTCTAGAAAAGCATGTGAATTTATGTATATAGTTGCTCTGATACTGGGATTTGTGTGGGAGACCTGTGCTTTTTCAGTAGGTGGTGTACTCCCCTGTTCTAGCAGAGAAGAAATGTGTTGTGGAAGGTGCCATCTGCCAAACATGATGGAATGGAGTGAATTTGGGGATTTTTATTAAGTATGCGCTTATGCTTCTTTACTGAGCAGGACCAGCATGGTCATTCTTTGATTGGCTATAAAGTCATCAGGACAGAAAACTTTTACTTAATCTGAAAACCACGAGTAAGTCATCTACTAGTATTTAGTTTTCTTGCAGGCTGCAAAAATAATCTCTTCGAGAATATACATGTTAAATTACAAATGATAAGTCTGCTGGAAATATAACACAGCAGAGAGGGAGCCAAATAGGGGAGTCACCATGCTGGAACTGCTATTTGTGAACAGAGAAGGACTTGTGAGTGATTTAAATACTCAGGGCTGTCTTGGGCACAGCAATCACAAAATGATAGAGTTCTCAGTTGCTGAAGTAAAGAGGGGGTCAGCAGAACTGTCACCTTGGACTTCCAGTGGGTGGGCTTCAGCCTGTTTCAGAGACAAGTGGACAGAGTCCCTTGGGAGGCAGTCCTCAAGGGCCAAATTGTCCAGGAAGGCTGGACAGAGGTTTGGTTGCAGCTTAGAGGGAAAAGGAGGGGCTGGAGCACCTCTTCTATGAGGACAGGCTGAGAGAGTTGGGATTGTTCAGTATGGATGAGGCTCTGAGGAGACCTTATTCTGGACTTCCAGCATCTGAAGGGGAGCCTACAAGAAAGCTGATGAGGGACTTTTTAGGGTGTCAGGTAGTTATAGGACTAGGGGAAATGGATCCAAGCTAGAGGAGATGAGATTTAGATTAGACATTAGGAGAAGTTCTTTACCCTGAGGGTGGTGAGACAGTGGAACAGGTTTCCCAGGGAGGTGGTGGAAGCCCCATCCCTGGAGGTTTTAAGGCCAGGCTGGATGTGGCTCTGAGCAATCTGTTCTAGTGGAAAGTGTCCCTGTCCATGGCAGGGAGGTTGGAACTAGATGGTCCTTGAAGTCTTTTCCAACCGTGACAGTTCTGTGATTCTGTGTGGTTCTGTGAAATTCACTATCACCATATAGTCATGGTTGTGACAGAAATGCATTTTCTGTAGTTCCAGCATATCTTGTTAATTTGTCTGTACCCGGAGGTGATTTGTTCTATTACTGCTGGCATTAGGCATAATATTTTAAAAGCTTCAAGGCTGTAGTAAAGCACTTGGTGAATTTCCTTCTTTATATTGATGCAAGTGTTTTAAAAGCTAGGGAGTTTAGGTCATGGGCTCACACTTCGCTACATGCAGATGTGTAGGTCTGTATGCTCAAATATCAATTTTAACATATTTTTCTCATCAATTCCAGGACTAGGATTCTATATTCAATTTTTGTTTGTCTCTGTAATCTTATTAATTCACTGCTCTTATCTCAGTAAAGAGAGGGACTGATTCACGTATTAAGCCAAAATTGCTTATACCTTTTGATCTCAAAAAAATAATGAAATAAAATGATGCCATGAAAAATTACTTTAACCTGGCTGGCTTAGTCTAAAATTCCAGTGATAATGTAATTTAACATTGTTTAAGTAGGATATCTGATAAAGCAACATCTCTTAGTGCATATTCCACAATATATTGAGGCATAAGACACATAATGTAGGTAACTGACTAATGATATATTACACCATTTTTAATAGAATGTTACCATGGTTTTATTCTGAAAAGGCAACAAAGGAGAGTAAGAAATCCAGTGTAATACTGGCCCCTTTAATATATTTACAGCAAGTATTGTTGACAGAGAGTTGCCATTTTCCTAAATTTAGTAGGAGTAACAATTTTGAATGGCATTTCTGACTCTGTAATTCCAATTTTCTTTGAGACCTAAATTATAAACTGTATTATTTTGCTTCATGTTGGTTGCTATTAATTCTAGGGGACAATTACTTTGAAAAGATGACAAATGTACATAATGAAGACTATTGCAACTTTGAGATATATCCTCCATAGGAAAACACCTAAAAGGAATATAGTGGAGGTACTCTTTTTTGGTCCTTTATTGCCTTTTTAACATACATACTTTTGTAAAAATACAACAGGAATTCAAAGGCCCAAATTTGGTTTTCTTTGAAGTCTGCCTATAGAATTATGTTGAAAACTGTAACAGCAAAAACAGGTCTTTTAAAGCAATTTTCTGGTTAAACTGATGCTGACCTGCAAGCTTGTCTTTCTTATCTACAAAAGCATTAAAGTGTTTGCAATAAAATTTGAGTTATTTGTAACATTTTGCAGTCATTTCACTAGGTTTTGCTTGCTGGAATTAATTTTTTTTTTCAATCAATGTGTTGTTTGTTATCGTGCCTATTCTGTTTCTGCTTGGGGTGTAGCTAGGGTTTGTTGAATTTTTTTACTGCTGTAATTGACTTTTTCGATACTAGCAGCCTTTTATTTGTTTCAGTATTTTCCATTAAATGGACAGCTTTTGTCAGCAGTCATCTCAGAGCAAGGTGTGGATCTTAATACATTCTGATAATGAAACACACTCAGTATTGGTGCTGTTAGTCCAGACCCATTAACTGCTGGAGGCAGCAGAAATTCAGGACAAGACTAAGTTTGGCTTTGACAGGAAAAGGGATTTTATGCACACTCAAAAGCATTTGAGTTTCTTTCCTAGCAGTGGGTATGTTTGTAATTCTTCTACCCATCAAAGACCCAGTCCTCTTGCTTCCCTCACAAACGTTTTTTTAAATGGCTAAGCAATAGCTGTACAGGGAGTAGCTGCTACAAGGCACAATGGATTCTTTCACAGCTATGTGTCTGCCCACAGAAACCAAGACCTAAGCCTTTATCAGTACCAGCATACACCTGAAATGTGTTCATCAGCTATAGCTCTACCACAGTTACTGATACTGACATGGAAAAGGATGATGAAGAAACAGAGCTTATGTTTATTTTGTCAATTTTAGAGAAAAGTAGTGCTAATATCATGAACCTCTGGAAGGAAAACTAGCTATTGCAGCTATTACGTGACAGATACTATCCTGATGGTTGTGTGGATGTGTCTTCAGCATCTTTATGTCCTTGACAGTCACAAACGCCTCATAACCATGAGATGTGCAGCCTTCTCTGTGAAATTCTAGGTCTGTACAAGGTAGACGGGAATTACAAAGGTAGGACATTTGAGAGCATCCTGCCTGTTTTCATCCCTGCACCCAGGCAGATGCTGAGAGAAAAAGATGCAAGATATGCTGTGGTTTGTTCAAGGCCAGATGTGGAGCAAGACAACAAGCTCTCCTGAGAGATACCATGTATTTAGCTGGAAGTGCTAAGACAACAGTAGCAGACAGGGAGGTGGATTTAAAACTAGCTGAATAGCCGAGCTCAGATAGTTTTGATCTGTGGCACAGTCTAGCAGGAGGCAGGTAATTAGTGGTGTACCCCAGGATTTTTATATATTCTATTTATCCTATGTATCCTTGTGGTAGGTTGATAGGCCAATTCTCCCACCACGGGCAAAAGAAAAGACTCAGACAAATGCATTGTAAAAATGGTGAAATGTTTAAATGAAAGGAAAAAAAAAAAATTAAGTTTTACAGAGAACCACAAGCACCGTGACAAAAAAGAGAAAGATCCCAAAACATACCCAAAAGCATCCTACCCCCGACCTGGGGGTACACCCAAAACCAAAAACTCCTTCTTCCCCCTCCACCACTGCTACGCTAATCTCAGCTGGCCAGATCTGAGATTGCCCATCCCCCAAACCTTGGGCCTAGCTAGGCCCAAAGGCCAGGAGACATCTCCCCCCCAATTATCAGGTGGCGGTGAGGGAACAAAAAAGGAAGAGAGGACCCCCCACTGATGTTTATAGGGGAGGAGGGCATTATGGTATGCAATACCTGGATTCCTGTGCCCACCCAGTGGGCTGGACCCTTTGGGACATGCCTGAACCACCACAATCCTATATAGATATCCTATAGGAGATCTGTGTATCCTATGTATCCTGGACTTCAGCAAGGCCTTTGACAACATCCCCCACAGCAAATTCCTCACCAAGCTGTCAGCTCGTGGCTTGGACAGCAGTACTCTGTGCTGGCTGGAGGGCTGAGCCCAGAGGGTGGTGGTGACTGGTGCCACATCCAGCTGCCAGCCAGTGGTGTCCCCTGGGGATCAGTGCTGGGCCCCATCCTGTTCAACATCTTTATCGATGATCTGGATGAGGGGATTGAGTTCATCATCAGTAAGTTTGCAGATGACACCAAATTGGGGGCAGGTGTGTTTTGGTCTATAAAAGGATAAATTAATGTTCAATAAATGGAGCGATTAATTTTAAAAAATATTAATTTTTTTAATCACAAAAATCCCACCAAAAATATTAAAGAAAACCTATTTACAGGTTCGAGGGGTTTCGGTCATGGAACAGAGACCTCACCAGCAGGAACAACTAACAATTTAAACAACATGCACAAAAATCCAGAAACAACAAACAGCACTTTGAACTGTAAAGAAAAGAAACCTCGGCAATGCAGCCGGCAGTTGCCCACAACGTGTGGGGGGGGGAACCCAGAACTCCCCAGGGCAACAGACCTGCAATAGATGCACGTGGAAGCTGCAGGAGCAGAGTTTCCCTTTCTGTTGGGGTCTGCAGCTTATTGCTGAGACAGGATTTGCTCCCAAAGGGTTTGTAGCCAAAAGCTTTGTAGAGAGGTTTCTCGGCTGTGGTCCTTTTGCAGCAGCGCTCGCTCCTTGCTCCAATCAAACGAAACTGTCCCGGGGACTCGGCTCCACTGGGGTTTCGCCTCTCGGCCCGGCAAGACAAGTATCTGTCCTCTGGGCTTTACAACGCTGAGAATAGCGAGGGGTCTTTGCTGTCTTGTCTGGGTAAACTGGAACACAGTTCAGCTTCCAAGCGAGGCTTGTGGTTCCTTCCAGAGCGTGGACAATGGCAAGACAAAGCTCTGGCCCTTCGGGCTGATATTTATAGGTTTCCCGAGACAATAATGGCCAGGATCAACACAGGTCTAGGGGTAAACCCTGGTATTGCAACCTATAGAAAGCCGCCTTCCCAAACGTGGCCAAAAGCACGCCCACCTGGCTCATCCTGGCTCTGAAACATGTCCAGGCAAGCCCAAAGAAGCAGATCTACTAGCTTCTGCCTCATTGTCTGGTTCAGAGCCATTTTGAGGCTTTTTTGTCCATCCAGGACATGTCACCCCTTTTTCTATGGCCATTAATTGTCTAGGGTACAAACTGCCCTTGCAACTTGGCTAAAGAATACTTATTACCTTTCCATACAAAACATGGTGTCAAAACAGCATGTAGTAACCACTATGACATGCCTATAACACAATGCAACATTGTACATTATCATTATACATAACCACATATAAACAATATAACAAGCCGTCATTCTAGACAAAGTGTAGCATAAATCAGCATTGGGTCTAAGGTGAGCTTTTGATATTTATTATCCCATCACCCCCCTGACTGTGATGTATTTCTGCTATTGTACTCTCCTTCCTCAAAGACCCGTACTAAGATCTTAATTCGCCACGTTTCCAATTGCTTTAAGTTGTGTTCATTACAACCGAGAGTGACAGCACGTCGCATCCAATTTTCTCGCAGCCAATATCTTCTATCGCCGTACTCTTCCTTCTCCCGACGTACTGCTTTCTCTGTGTTCCGCACTCGGGATTTGATCAGGCGCGTTGACCATTGCTTCACCTCATTTTCGGGGAAACCAAGAAAAACGGCACGGCGCATCCAGTTCTCGCGCCACGAAATCCCGGTGCTCCGGGTGCCGCATGAGTTCCGTCCCGGGTCGGAACTGTGATCTGAAGTAGCTGTGCTAACAGGGGATGCCTTTGTGTGGCGCGCTTCCTGCTCTTTGCCACATGGTGCTGCCATGCGGTCCCGTCGCTGGGACCGGTAATGGTGGCGTTCACTGGACTTGCAGTCAGCGTGGGCACAGTCGGCAGGATGTCTCTGCGAGCCGAAATTCATGGCTTTTCCCCTGGATCTGTCGCTCGCGTTGCTCTTTCGCGATTTCTTCACTCTGTTACTGTACGCGCATGGGCTCGACCCGCGGCGGGCCGGGGTCTGTCTCGTCGCTGGCTGCCCCGCCGTCGGCGCGCCCGGCAAAGCTGAATCATAGCTTGTTCCTCGCAGCGAAGCCGTAGGCTTGAGAAGACTCTTGGCGGTCGGTTCATGCTGGGCTGCGGGACTTTGCGAGCGATTCCGAGCACGGTCGGTGGTCGCTCCTTCCCGCGGCTCGGACAGGTCCCACGCTGTGATCGGAGAAGCGGCATCTTTCTCTGCAGCTACCGGCAATTCAGAGTCCCTTGTCCCAGTAAAGCTTCTTTCGCGCGAACGTGATTCAGAAATAAGCCACGGTGGGGGTCTGGTCCCTGCCGATCCGGATTCTCCGGGAACCCCCCAGGACCGCACGGTCTGGGGCTTTTTTGCAAACTGGGGCCAAAAAACCTCTGTTTGCCCAAATGCTCTTAAAGAGACATTTGACTCCATATACAGTGTGAATAAATTGTAAAGCCTCAGGTTCTGTGACTTTGAACTTTCTAGTTCTTTTTCCAAATAAAAAATCTTTTCCTTCAAGAACTGAATATTTTCTAATTTACTTTTAAGCTCTTCCAGCGCCTGCACAATGCAGAACCCCATAATTACTGCGAGTTCACTGTTAGGTTTTGCAGCGCTCTCGGCCAGATTCTCAATAAAATGATCTGGATTTTTGCAATTTTCTGTTGCCCATTGTAAACCTGCTTGGTACAACAGTTCCACATTCGAACCCAGTGCTCGTTGTGCCATAATGTTTTGGTCTATAAAAGGATAAATTAATGTTCAATAAATGGAGCACTTAATTAAAAAAAAAAAAAAAATTTAATCACAAAAATCCCACCAAAGATATTAAAGAAAACCTATTTACAGGTTCGAGGGGTTTCGGTCGTGGAACAGAGACCTCACCAGCAGGAACAACTAACAATTTAAACAACATGCTGTGACTGGTTTAGGCTGTGCCTTTAAGAAAGAGACACTTTCTGAACACTCTGGGCGAATATTTTGATATTAGAATGAAAACAATGATATGCTAATTCAATTTCATTGGTGGAACCCGGCTGTAGATTTTTGTTTAGTCTTTCAGTCGGGAGGGTAGTCAGCAGTCGTCTTCTTCTTCCCCCTGTGCTGTGAGCTGGCTCGTTTCTCTCTACGATTCCTTCTAACCAGATAAGAAAACTAACTTTTTGCATTCGCTTTGAGCTTTAACAAAGTTTTCCCCTTTTAATTACCTTCCTTTCTCTCTCTCTCTAACCCTTTTGGGAAAAAGGGGAGGTAGGGAGGGAGAAGGGAGCGGCAGGCCGAACCCCCTGGCCACAGGGGGGGGTTGGGGAAAGGTTTCCTGTATTACATACTTTGCTGTATATTTCTGTATATATTGTAAATATTGTATATTTTTGTACATATTCATTGCATTCCATATCTGCTTGTAAAATACAGCTTTCATCTGCTTCTCCGGCTGAGTTAGCTGTGGAATTCTTTTTGTGTGTGTGTGGGGGAACCTTCCTACACCACCACATATTTTTCATTGGCGCCCAACGTGGGGCTTGTGGATAATTGCTGTCCAGAAGCTGGGCTAAAAGGTTGCTTGATTTATTGCCTGCTCAAGTTGGAGTTGCAAACATGAAAGTGTTTTGGCTTTTGGAGCGTCTGTTCTTTTCAATTTTTGGGGTCCTTATCTATAAGCATGTTCTGGGATTGATTTTCGATCGCTTAGGCAGATACTTGATGTATAAATTGTATTTATTGTTTAAGTATAAGATTCAGCTTCTTTACGACCGGTGTCTGGGATTCTTTTGGTTTAACAGATACGGGAATGTGACCTCCAGCACTCTGCCCATAGAGATAAAGGAGTTTAAGATCCCGGTAGGCGAAAGGGTTGTTTTAAGTGATGGCTGGGATCCAAAGATGATTTATTTGATGTGTTTAAATCTGCTGCTGGTGATGGTGATTGCGTACTTGTTATATGCTCTGTATCGGAAGGAAAAAGTGGCTAAAGCGTGTTTTGTAATTAAGCGTAGATCGAAACGCAGAAAGCGCAGCTCTAACTCTACCCCAGAAGTATCTAGTGATGAGGAAAATGCAGAATCTGTATCAGTTAACGACAAGGCTAAAAAGTCCATCAGAAAGGCTGCTCTGAACGGTGCTGTTGGTGGCTCTGGCAATCAGCCAGCGGCAGCGGCAGCTCCTAAC
Organism: Picus viridis; assembly: GCA_033816785.1. Lineage (NCBI taxonomy): Eukaryota > Metazoa > Chordata > Aves > Piciformes > Picidae > Picus > Picus viridis. The sequence goes on from JAWKAJ010000170.1 coordinate 12,162, forward strand.
ATGGCTTCCACGCCCTCGGCAGCCATTAATGGGGCAAAGCCATTTCCTCCTTCTTCTTCGGCAGGACCGGAAGTGTCCTCCACAGCAGCCGATCCGTCTCAAAACCTGTCAGCTTCTATTAAGCCAGCTGTAAATCCAAACACAGCTCCAGTTAAGCAGGTAGCTGTTTTAAGTACGAGAGGAAAAAAGGGCAAAGCTGATCCAGATGCTGATGGGGGAGAGCAGCAGGATCCTGGTGAGGGAACTTCTGCTCAAAGAGACCCTGCTGAGTTGGAGGAAAAGGTTTGTCTTAAAGATATAGCTGAGTTATTGAGATCATCACTGGATGGAGATGCAGGGCAAATTGCTGATAGCAGAACAACCAAAGGTGGTACTCCTGACCTTAAGCAGATTCTTAGGAGAGTGACAGTAAGATTATTGGGACAAGAACTTCAGGAAGATGAGGCAGAGGAGGAGGAGTCAGATGACATTGAGAGCTGTTCGTCACCCAGGGAGGAATTGAGGAATGTGCATAAAGATTACATCAGAGCAGATAAGGAGCCAATCCTAGCTTGGCTTGGTAGATGCTATGATACAGGTGCTCCAGCTCTGGTAGTTGGAGACAAGTCAGCAGCCCAACTAGGTACTCTCTCAAAGGATAATGGAATAGATAGACATCTAGGCAGGACTCTCGGTAAGGTTACTCTCTGGATTCGCCTTTTAATGGCAACTCTCATGAGATATCCTTCCCGGGATGATCTTCCATGGAATGCTAAACCCTAGACTACCATAGATGAGGGAATCAAGCGTCTGAGAGAATTTGCTGTTAGAGAGGTACTCTATGGTGGCCATGAGACTCTGAAGCCTGATGAAATTCCTGTAGGAACTGGTCTTGCTAAAAAGCTCATCAAACTTGCTCCTCCTAATTATGCAAATATTCTGGCAAGCAGAATTGTGGCAAGAAATTATGGTGGAGCTTCTCCTACGGTTGGCCAATTCACTGATCAAATGAGACAATTGGAGGATAGCATGACACGTGTTTCTTTGGTTTCAGCCATTGAAACTTTGTCTGGAAAAATTGAGAATTGCATGAAAGAGCTGAAGGATGAATTTAAAAATACATTCTCCCAATTGGCACAAAGAGATAATTCCAATTCTTCCTCCAGATGGATACAGGTTTCCTCTGTGAGGAATAGACGTCCTCCAAGGATGTCATTCCAAAACAGGTCATTCCAAAACAGGTCATTCCAAAACAGATCCAACCAAAACAGACCACCAAGGCAATCACGCGCAAGTATTTGGATAACTCTGCGTGATCAGTTTGGTGAGAACATGAACAGATGGGATGGTCAACCAACTGCTAATCTTTTCAGGAGACTGAGGGAACTGCAAAGTGGCAGAACCCGAGGTAGCAATACCAGAAGGGTAGCTGTTACTTCTACGGTTCCCAGGACAACTCTAATAGCTCCAACAGTGGCTCCAGTTCTAACACTGTGCCATGTGCTCATTGCACATGTGGGCATGTTCCCCATAACTAGGGGTGCCCTGCCTCCTGCCAGGGGGAGGAGAGGGGTAACGGAGATAACAGAATCTAATGGGATGTGTACATCCAGTGGCCTGGCACTTCACAATTTCAGAAGTACAGGGCCTTGGTTGACACAGGGGCTCAGTGCACCATAATGCCATCAAATTATCAGGGATCAGAGGCTATAACTATTCTGGGAGTCACTGGTGGATCTCAAGAGTTAACTAAGGTGGAGGTTGATATAAGTTTAACTGGTAAACAGTGGAGGAAGCATACAGTTGTGACCGGACCTGACGCACCTTGTATTTTGGGAATTGATTTTCTGAGAGAAGGGTGTTTCAAAGACCTTAAAGGTTACAAATGGGCTTTTGGAGTAGCATCTGTAGAAATTGATGGACAAAAGCTGAAGCTGTCTGTTAGACCTGAGCTTTCTGATGAATCTGCAGTTGTGGGACAACACAAGATTCAGGACATTAAATTGCCGGTTGCTTCTCAGACCACTGTTGGAGCTATTAGAGTTGTCCTGGGAACTGTAGAAGTAACAGCTACCCTTCTGGTATTGCTACCTCGGGTTCTGCCACTTTGCAGTTCCCTCAGTCTCCTGAAAAGATTAGCAGTTGGTTGACCATCCCATCTGTTCATGTTCTCACCAAACTGATCACGCAGAGTTATCCAAATACTCGCGCGTGATTGCCTTGGTGGTCTGTTTTGGTTGGATCTGTTTTGGAATGACCTGTTTTGGAATGACCTGTTTTGGAATGACATCCTTGGAGGACGTCTATTCCTCACAGAGGAAACCTGTATCCATCTGGAGGAAGAATTGGAATTATCTCTTTGTGCCAATTGGGAGATGGTATTTTTAAATTCATCCTTCAGCTCTTTCATGCAATTCTCAATTTTTCCAGACAAAGTTTCAATGGCTGAAACCAAAGAAACACGTGTCATGCTATCCTCCAATTGTCTCATCTGATCAGTGAATTGGCCAACCGTAGGAGAAGCTCCACCATAATTTCTTGCCACAATTCTGCTTGCCAGAATATTTGCATAATTAGGAGGAGCAAGTTTGATGAGCTTTTTAGCAAGACCAGTTCCTACAGGAATTTCATCAGGATTCAGAGTCTCATGGCCACCATAGAGTACCTCTCTAACAGCAAATTCTCTCAGACGCTTGATTCCCTCATCTATGGTAGTCTAGGGTTTAGCATTCCATGGAAGATCATCCCGGGAAGGATATCTCATGAGAGTTGCCATTAAAAGGCGAATCCAGAGAGTAACCTTACCGAGAGTCCTGCCTAGATGTCTATCTATTCCATTATCCTTTGAGAGAGTACCTAGTTGGGCTGCTGACTTGTCTCCAACTACCAGAGCTGGAGCACCTGTATCATAGCATCTACCAAGCCAAGCTAGGATTGGCTCCTTATCTGCTCTGATGTAATCTTTATGCACATTCCTCAATTCCTCCCTGGGTGACGAACAGCTCTCAATGTCATCTGACTCCTCCTCCTCTGCCTCATCTTCCTGAAGTTCTTGTCCCAATAATCTTACTGTCACTCTCCTAAGAATCTGCTTAAGGTCAGGAGTACCACCTTTGGTTGTTCTGCTATCAGCAATTTGCCCTGCATCTCCATCCAGTGATGATCTCAATAACTCAGCTATATCTTTAAGACAAACCTTTTCCTCCAACTCAGCAGGGTCTCTTTGAGCAGAAGTTCCCTCACCAGGATCCTGCTGCTCTCCCCCATCAGCATCTGGATCAGCTTTGCCCTTTTTTCCTCTCGTACTTAAAACAGCTACCTGCTTAACTGGAGCTGTGTTTGGATTTACAGCTGGCTTAATAGAAGCTGACAGGTTTTGAGACGGATCGGCTGCTGTGGAGGACACTTCCGGTCCTGCCGAAGAAGAAGGAGGAAATGGCTTTGCCCCATTAATGGCTGCCGAGGGCGTGGAAGCCATGTTAGGAGCTGCCGCTGCCGCTGGCTGATTGCCAGAGCCACCAACAGCACCGTTCAGAGCAGCCTTTCTGATGGACTTTTTAGCCTTGTCGTTAACTGATACAGATTCTGCATTTTCCTCATCACTAGATACTTCTGGGGTAGAGTTAGAGCTGCGCTTTCTGCGTTTCGATCTACGCTTAATTACAAAACACGCTTTAGCCACTTTTTCCTTCCGATACAGAGCATATAACAAGTACGCAATCACCATCACCAGCAGCAGATTTAAACACATCAAATAAATCATCTTTGGATCCCAGCCATCACTTAAAACAACCCTTTCGCCTACCGGGATCTTAAACTCCTTTATCTCTATGGGCAGAGTGCTGGAGGTCACATTCCCGTATCTGTTAAACCAAAAGAATCCCAGACACCGGTCGTAAAGAAGCTGAATCTTATACTTAAACAATAAATACAATTTATACATCAAGTATCTGCCTAAGCGATCGAAAATCAATCCCAGAACATGCTTATAGATAAGGACCCCAAAAATTGAAAAGAACAGACGCTCCAAAAGCCAAAACACTTTCATGTTTGCAACTCCAACTTGAGCAGGCAATAAATCAAGCAACCTTTTAGCCCAGCTTCTGGACAGCAATTATCCACAAGCCCCACGTTGGGCGCCAATGAAAAATATGTGGTGGAGTAGGAAGGTTCCCCCACACACACACAAAAAGAATTCCACAGCTAACTCAGCCGGAGAAGCAGATGAAAGCTGTATTTTACAAGCAGATATGGAATGCAATGAATATGTACAAAAATATACAATATTTACAATATATACAGAAATATACAGCAAAGTATGTAATACAGGAAACCTTTCCCCAACCCCCCTGTGGCCAGGGGGGTTCGGCCTGCCGCTCCCTTCTCCTCCCTACCTCCCTTTTTCCCAAAAGGGTTAGAGAGAGAGAGAGAAAGGAAGGTAATTAAAAGGGGAAAACTTTGTTAAAGCTCAAAGCGAATGCAAAAGTTAGTTTTCTTATCTGGTTAGAAGGAATCGTAGAGAGAAACGAGCCAGCTCACAGCACAGGGGGAAGAAGAAGACGACTGCTGACTACCCTCCCCGACTGAAAGACTAAACAAAAATCTACAGCCGGGTTCCACCAATGAAATTGAATTAGCATATCATTGTTTTCATTCTAATATCAAAATATTCGCCCAGAGTGTTCAGAAAGTGTCTCTTTCTTAAAGGCACAGCCTAAACCAGTCACAGCATGTTGTTTAAATTGTTAGTTGTTCCTGCTGGTGAGGTCTCTGTTCCACGACCGAAACCCCTCGAACCTGTAAATAGGTTTTCTTTAATATCTTTGGTGGGATTTTTGTGATTAAATTTTTTTTTTTTTTTAATTAAGTGCTCCATTTATTGAACATTAATTTATCCTTTTATAGACCAAAACATTATGGCACAACGAGCACTGGGTTCGAATGTGGAACTGTTGTACCAAGCAGGTTTACAATGGGCAACAGAAAATTGCAAAAATCCAGATCATTTTATTGAGAATCTGGCCGAGAGCGCTGCAAAACCTAACAGTGAACTCGCAGTAATTATGGGGTTCTGCATTGTGCAGGCGCTGGAAGAGCTTAAAAGTAAATTAGAAAATATTCAGTTCTTGAAGGAAAAGATTTTTTATTTGGAAAAAGAACTAGAAAGTTCAAAGTCACAGAACCTGAGGCTTTACAATTTATTCACACTGTATATGGAGTCAAATGTCTCTTTAAGAGCATTTGGGCAAACAGAGGTTTTTTGGCCCCAGTTTGCAAAAAAGCCCCAGACCGTGCGGTCCTGGGGGGGTTCCCGGAGAATCCGGATCGGCAGGGACCAGACCCCCACCGTGGCTTATTTCTGAATCACGTTCGCGCGAAAGAAGCTTTACTGGGACAAGGGACTCTGAATTGCCGGTAGCTGCAGAGAAAGATGCCGCTTCTCCGATCACAGCGTGGGACCTGTCCGAGCCGCGGGAAGGAGCGACCACCGACCGTGCTCGGAATCGCTCGCAAAGTCCCGCAGCCCAGCATGAACCGACCGCCAAGAGTCTTCTCAAGCCTACGGCTTCGCTGCGAGGAACAAGCTATGATTCAGCTTTGCCGGGCGCGCCGACGGCGGGGCAGCCAGCGACGAGACAGACCCCGGCCCGCCGCGGGTCGAGCCCATGCGCGTACAGTAACAGAGTGAAGAAATCGCGAAAGAGCAACGCGAGCGACAGATCCAGGGGAAAAGCCATGAATTTCGGCTCGCAGAGACATCCTGCCGACTGTGCCCACGCTGACTGCAAGTCCAGTGAACGCCACCATTACCGGTCCCAGCGACGGGACCGCATGGCAGCACCATGTGGCAAAGAGCAGGAAGCGCGCCACACAAAGGCATCCCCTGTTAGCACAGCTACTTCAGATCACAGTTCCGACCCGGGACGGAACTCATGCGGCACCCGGAGCACCGGGATTTCGTGGCGCGAGAACTGGATGCGCCGTGCCGTTTTTCTTGGTTTCCCCGAAAATGAGGTGAAGCAATGGTCAACGCGCCTGATCAAATCCCGAGTGCGGAACACAGAGAAAGCAGTACGTCGGGAGAAGGAAGAGTACGGCGATAGAAGATATTGGCTGCGAGAAAATTGGATGCGACGTGCTGTCACTCTCGGTTGTAATGAACACAACTTAAAGCAATTGGAAACGTGGCGAATTAAGATCTTAGTACGGGTCTTTGAGGAAGGAGAGTACAATAGCAGAAATACATCACAGTCAGGGGGTGATGGGATAATAAATATCAAAAGCTCACCTTAGACCCAATGCTGATTTATGCTACACTTTGTCTAGAATGACGGCTTGTTATATTGTTTATATGTGGTTATGTATAATGATAATGTACAATGTTGCATTGTGTTATAGGCATGTCATAGTGGTTACTACATGCTGTTTTGACACCATGTTTTGTATGGAAAGGTAATAAGTATTCTTTAGCCAAGTTGCAAGGGCAGTTTGTACCCTAGACAATTAATGGCCATAGAAAAAGGGGTGACATGTCCTGGATGGACAAAAAAGCCTCAAAATGGCTCTGAACCAGACAATGAGGCAGAAGCTAGTAGATCTGCTTCTTTGGGCTTGCCTGGACATGTTTCAGAGCCAGGATGAGCCAGGTGGGCGTGCTTTTGGCCACGTTTGGGAAGGCGGCTTTCTATAGGTTGCAATACCAGGGTTTACCCCTAGACCTGTGTTGATCCTGGCCATTATTGTCTCGGGAAACCTATAAATATCAGCCCGAAGGGCCAGAGCTTTGTCTTGCCATTGTCCACGCTCTGGAAGGAACCACAAGCCTCGCTTGGAAGCTGAACTGTGTTCCAGTTTACCCAGACAAGACAGCAAAGACCCCTCGCTATTCTCAGCGTTGTAAAGCCCAGAGGACAGATACTTGTCTTGCCGGGCCGAGAGGCGAAACCCCAGTGGAGCCGAGTCCCCGGGACAGTTTCGTTTGATTGGAGCAAGGAGCGAGCGCTGCTGCAAAAGGACCACAGCCGAGAAACCTCTCTACAAAGCTTTTGGCTACAAACCCTTTGGGAGCAAATCCTGTCTCAGCAATAAGCTGCAGACCCCAACAGAAAGGGAAACTCTGCTCCTGCAGCTTCCACGTGCATCTATTGCAGGTCTGTTGCCCTGGGGAGTTCTGGGTTCCCCCCCACACGTTGTGGGCAACTGCCGGCTGCATTGCCGAGGTTTCTTTTCTTTACAGTTCAAAGTGCTGTTTGTTGTTTCTGGATTTTTGTGCATGTTGTTTAAATTGTTAGTTGTTCCTGCTGGTGAGGTCTCTGTTCCATGACCGAAACCCCTCGAACCTGTAAATAGGTTTTCTTTAATATTTTTGGTGGGATTTTTGTGATTAAAAAAATTAATATTTTTTAAAATTAATCGCTCCATTTATTGAACATTAATTTATCCTTTTATAGACCAAAACACACCTGCCCCCAATTTGGTGTCATCTGCAAACTTACTGATGATGAACTCAATCCCCTCATCCAGATCATCGATAAAGATGTTGAACAGGATGGGGCCCAGCACTGATCCCCAGGGGACACCACTGGCTGGCAGCTGGATGTGGCACCAGTCACCACCACCCTCTGGGCTCAGCCCTCCAGCCAGCACAGAGTACTGCTGTCCAAGCCACGAGCTGACAGCTTGGTGAGGAATTTGCTGTGGGGGATGTTGTCAAAGGCCTTGCTGAAGTCCAGGATACATAGGATACACAGATCTCCTATAGGATATCTATATAGGATTGTGGTGGTTCAGGCATGTCCCAAAGGGTCCAGCCCACTGGGTGGGCACAGGAATCCAGGTATTGCATACCATAATGCCCTCCTCCCCTATATAACATCAGTGGGGGTCCTCTCTTCCTTTTTGTTCCCTCACCGCCACCTGATAATTGGGGGAGATGTCTCCTGGCCTTTTGGGCCTAGCTAGGCCCAAGGTTTGGGGGATGGGCAATCTCAGATCTGGCCAGCTGAGATTAGCGTAGCAGTGGTGGAGGGGGGAAGAAGGAGTTTTTGGTTTTGGGTGTACCCCCAGGTCGGGGGTAGGATGCTTTTGGGTATGTTTTGGGATCTTTCTCTTTTTTGTCACGGTGCTTGTGGTTCTCTGTAAAACTTAATTTTTTTTTCCTTTCATTTAAACATTTCACCATTTTTACAATGCATTTGTCTGAGTCTTTTCTTTTGCCCGTGGTGGGAGAATTGGCCTATCAACCTACCACAAGGATACATAGGATAAATAGAATATATAAAAATCCTGGGGTACACCACTAATTACCTGCCTCCTGCTAGACTGTGCCACAGATCAAAACTATCTGAGCTCGGCTATTCAGCTAGTTTTAAATCCACCTCCCTGTCTGCTACTGTTGTCTTAGCACTTCCAGCTAAATACATGGTATCTCTCAGGAGAGCTTGTTGTCTTGCTCCACATCTGGCCTTGAACAAACCACAGCATATCTTGCATCTTTTCTCTCAGCATCTGCCTGGGTGCAGGGATGAAAACAGGCAGGATGCTCTCAAATGTCCTACCTTTGTAATTCCCGTCTACCTTGTACAGACCTAGAATTTCACAGAGAAGGCTGCACATCTCATGGTTATGAGGCGTTTGTGACTGTCAAGGACATAAAGATGCTGAAGACACATCCACACAACCATCAGGATAGTATCTGTCACGTAATAGCTGCAATAGCTAGTTTTCCTTCCAGAGGTTCATGATATTAGCACTACTTTTCTCTAAAATTGACAAAATAAACATAAGCTCTGTTTCTTCATCATCCTTTTCCATGTCAGTATCAGTAACTGTGGTAGAGCTATAGCTGATGAACACATTTCAGGTGTATGCTGGTACTGATAAAGGCTTAGGTCTTGGTTTCTGTGGGCAGACACATAGCTGTGAAAGAATCCATTGTGCCTTGTAGCAGCTACTCCCTGTACAGCTATTGCTTAGCCATTTAAAAAAAACGTTTGTGAGGGAAGCAAGAGGACTGGGTCTTTGATGGGTAGAAGAATTACAAACATACCCACTGCTAGGAAAGAAACTCAAATGCTTTTGAGTGTGCATAAAATCCCTTTTCCTGTCAAAGCCAAACTTAGTCTTGTCCTGAATTTCTGCTGCCTCCAGCAGTTAATGGGTCTGGACTAACAGCACCAATACTGAGTGTGTTTCATTATCAGAATGTATTAAGATCCACACCTTGCTCTGAGATGACTGCTGACAAAAGCTGTCCATTTAATGGAAAATACTGAAACAAATAAAAGGCTGCTAGTATCGAAAAAGTCAATTACAGCAGTAAAAAAATTCAACAAACCCTAGCTACACCCCAAGCAGAAACAGAATAGGCACGATAACAAACAACACATTGATTGAAAAAAAAATTAATTCCAGCAAGCAAAACCTAGTGAAATGACTGCAAAATGTTACAAATAACTCAAATTTTATTGCAAACACTTTAATGCTTTTGTAGATAAGAAAGACAAGCTTGCAGGTCAGCATCAGTTTAACCAGAAAATTGCTTTAAAAAGACCTGTTTTTGCTGTTACAGTTTTCAACATAATTCTATAGGCAGACTTCAAAGAAAACCAAATTTGGGCCTTTGAATTCCTGTTGTATTTTTACAAAAGTATGTATGTTAAAAAGGCAATAAAGGACCAAAAAAGAGTACCTCCACTATATTCCTTTTAGGTGTTTTCCTATGGAGGATATATCTCAAAGTTGCAATAGTCTTCATTATGTACATTTGTCATCTTTTCAAAGTAATTGTCCCCTAGAATTAATAGCAACCAACATGAAGCAAAATAATACAGTTTATAATTTAGGTCTCAAAGAAAATTGGAATTACAGAGTCAGAAATGCCATTCAAAATTGTTACTCCTACTAAATTTAGGAAAATGGCAACTCTCTGTCAACAATACTTGCTGTAAATATATTAAAGGGGCCAGTATTACACTGGATTTCTTACTCTCCTTTGTTGCCTTTTTCAGAATAAAACCATGGTAACATTCTATTAAAAATGGTGTAATATATCATTAGTCAGTTACCTACATTATGTGTCTTATGCCTCAATATATTGTGGAATATGCACTAAGAGATGTTGCTTTATCAGATATCCTACTTAAACAATGTTAAATTACATTATCACTGGAATTTTAGACTAAGCCAGCCAGGTTAAAGTAATTTTTCATGGCATCATTTTATTTCATTATTTTTTTGAGATCAAAAGGTATAAGCAATTTTGGCTTAATACGTGAATCAGTCCCTCTCTTTACTGAGATAAGAGCAGTGAATTAATAAGATTACAGAGACAAACAAAAATTGAATATAGAATCCTAGTCCTGGAATTGATGAGAAAAATATGTTAAAATTGATATTTGAGCATACAGACCTACACATCTGCATGTAGCGAAGTGTGAGCCCATGACCTAAACTCCCTAGCTTTTAAAACACTTGCATCAATATAAAGAAGGAAATTCACCAAGTGCTTTACTACAGCCTTGAAGCTTTTAAAATATTATGCCTAATGCCAGCAGTAATAGAACAAATCACCTCCGGGTACAGACAAATTAACAAGATATGCTGGAACTACAGAAAATGCATTTCTGTCACAACCATGACTATATGGTGATAGTGAATTTCACAGAACCACACAGAATCACAGAACTGTCACGGTTGGAAAAGACTTCAAGGACCATCTAGTTCCAACCTCCCTGCCATGGACAGGGACACTTTCCACTAGAACAGATTGCTCAGAGCCACATCCAGCCTGGCCTTAAAAACCTCCAGGGATGGGGCTTCCACCACCTCCCTGGGAAACCTGTTCCACTGTCTCACCACCCTCAGGGTAAAGAACTTCTCCTAATGTCTAATCTAAATCTCATCTCCTCTAGCTTGGATCCATTTCCCCTAGTCCTATAACTACCTGACACCCTAAAAAGTCCCTCATCAGCTTTCTTGTAGGCTCCCTTCAGATGCTGGAAGTCCAGAATAAGGTCTCCTCAGAGCCTCATCCATACTGAACAATCCCAACTCTCTCAGCCTGTCCTCATAGAAGAGGTGCTCCAGCCCCTCCTTTTCCCTCTAAGCTGCAACCAAACCTCTGTCCAGCCTTCCTGGACAATTTGGCCCTTGAGGACTGCCTCCCAAGGGACTCTGTCCACTTGTCTCTGAAACAGGCTGAAGCCCACCCACTGGAAGTCCAAGGTGACAGTTCTGCTGACCCCCCTCTTTACTTCAGCAACTGAGAACTCTATCATTTTGTGATTGCTGTGCCCAAGACAGCCCTGAGTATTTAAATCACTCACAAGTCCTTCTCTGTTCACAAATAGCAGTTCCAGCATGGTGACTCCCCTATTTGGCTCCCTCTCTGCTGTGTTATATTTCCAGCAGACTTATCATTTGTAATTTAACATGTATATTCTCGAAGAGATTATTTTTGCAGCCTGCAAGAAAACTAAATACTAGTAGATGACTTACTCGTGGTTTTCAGATTAAGTAAAAGTTTTCTGTCCTGATGACTTTATAGCCAATCAAAGAATGACCATGCTGGTCCTGCTCAGTAAAGAAGCATAAGCGCATACTTAATAAAAATCCCCAAATTCACTCCATTCCATCATGTTTGGCAGATGGCACCTTCCACAACACATTTCTTCTCTGCTAGAACAGGGAGTACACCACCTACTGAAAAAGCACAGGTCTCCCACACAAATCCCAGTATCAGAGCAACTATATACATAAATTCACATGCTTTTCTAGAAACCACAGTGTACTTTGCAGGTCCATGCCTTTAAAGTAAACACTTCCTTGTACCTTCCTGGTAAGTAAGCCCTTGAACTACTTTGTACCACTCATTCTTCAGAACCTGATTCCACTAATATCCCCTTTATAATTTAAAGGATGCACTTCTGTTTGAAAATACCATGTAAAGCAGCAACTGTGGAATGATTGCTGAACTGACTGCAGTTTGAGAGCATAGTTCATCAATCTTTATATAAAATAACTATAAAGTGCTTTAGAATTGTTCCACATGCAATGTGCAAATAAATACTGTATCCTATTATATGATCTCCCTGGATACATAGTCCTGATGAACCCACACTCAAGAGCATTCTCAAATTGCTACAGCAATTAAATAATGATACTGATTTCTTAGACTGGAGAATGTTTCTCTATTATTTATTTGGGTTAGTGTCACAGCCAGCATGCCTGTTGCTTGTACTCCATTAGCTCTCTTTCTGGATCCAAACACACTGATCTGGATAGGTGAAAACCAATGCACAGCTAATGGTTCTGCACACTAATGGTTCCTTTAATGTGCAGAACTTGGGGCTGTTATGTTTCTGATTGCCATTTGCTGAAAAGATGATCTGTTAGTATCAGTATCATTCATCTTTTTGCTGAAAATTTGAGGCACTGAGTGCTGCACATCTCCCCAGTAGAATGTTCGCAGGTCTATCAATTGACAAAATTTTCCAAATATTTGGATTATTCAATTGAATTTGCTCTGATGAATGTCTATATCATGCAGCACTTCAGTGCTAACAACATCCTGTTCCCAAAAGACCTGACTATAAATGGAAAGGACAAATGAGTAAGCAAAGTGTGTCAACATAGAGTCAAACCCCAAAATTACTCTAAGGATCATATTCTGTTGTAGTACACAGAATTCCCCTATGAACAAGTAGTATTCTTTATTTCTACAGAGTAATTATTTTCTACATTAGGGGTCAATCCTATTCCTATCAAATTCAAGGAAAACTCCAATTGGAAGAAAGTACGATCTGGATTTTGCATTATATTTGGAACAAAAGTCAAATTCTTCATTACATGGAGCAGAAGTACCAAACAGCCTACTCAATGCAGTCTATTACAATTCCAAATTATAAAATCACAATATCAAACAGACATTTTGCCTTCCTCAAGGTTTTTGTATTCACATTACTGTGCATCACGAGTGCTGTTTTCCTTAACTATGAGTAGTACAGACTAAAAAGGGAAAAAGAAATAACAAAGAAAACAGAATACAATAAATCCTATTACCCAGTTGACTGAATAAATGTAGATTATCACCATGTCCATATCAAAAAGCCATCCACGGCTGTCATCCTCAAAGTCCATGTAGTCCATCCTGTGAGCAGCATGTGGGAAATGCCTCCGTGTTACAGTATCTGAGCGTCTTTGAAAATCTGCTGGAAAAACAGACCAGACAGAAAACCAACCAGATAGAGTTAAACAACCCCAAATTTAACCCTCCCACACACTCCCCCTTGTTATTTACAGGAAAATGGAAGCTGGAAATATCATACCTCACTGCTAGATCTCTTCACTTTATTAGACAAGAACCCTCTGTGAACTTGATTTTGAAAGATGAAAGAAGTAACTCCCTTCTATGGAAAATAATGTTTGTTTATTTGGATTTGCACTCTGCTAGTCAAGTAATACAATCTGCTTAAGTTATCTGGGCTTTTAATAACTCTTTTGGTGTCTTTTCCCACTGAATCTTATTCAGTGATCTAGAAGGGGATGGCTCCATATGCTAGAATTCATCTCTTGAATAATTAATCTCTGACTTCCCTAAGTTTATTCATCTGAATTCTTCTGTAACTGATATGCTTCTGTATGCAGACACACAGTTCAACAGAAGAAATACATGTGAATTCCTTTTACAATAATTAACACTTTTTTTCGGAACACTCCTCTAAATAAATATTGGTTTAATATTATGTCTCTATATCATACATACTAGATTAAAATTAAAATTTTAAATTATGTTGTATACTGATGATAACTTAAAATATACAGGCAGATGCAAACATAGACTTTGAAGTGGAAGAAAGAACACTGCAAACTCCAAGAATGGTCTCAATGTGGGGTCCTGTCAGAAGGTTTTCCCTATTCATTCCACCTTTGACTTCTCTTTGTAGTAAGAGAATTACTGTGGAAGCATAGCTCTTGCATATGTCAAGATAGAGACTGGAGAAGTGTCTGTGCAGTTATCTTAGACAGCAGGTTGTTTGGCACAGGACCTGGAAATCTGTGCTGCAAAAAGGCAGATATCTCTCCCATCCTGATGAAGGACAAGGAATGAATGCAATCTGGATTTTCATTCAGTTTTCAAGTAACTCTAACTCTTTGTGATGCCTGCTGTGATTCTGAAAAATCTATCTTTGCCTAGACTCTTCTCTGTGAAGACAGCATGGCTTTTGTAGTTTTCAAGGTGAGTAGAAAGTGCCCCTTTCTGCATGCGCCCATTGCACAACAGCATGCCTTGATGTATGCTCCTCAGTTTTAATCTGCTACCACGCTGTCTTCTAGTCCATCTTAATAAAAGCCTTGAAGTTCCTCAGTCTTCTGACTAATACAAATAATTCTGTATATCTGTTGTGCAATTCTGGTATTTTCATTTTACCTTTCGTCTATCTTATTCAAGATAATTAAGAAACATTTTTAAAAAAGTGTTTCAATACATACTCCTTTTGCTGAGAATTTCAATATTTTGTTCTTTTCCACAGTGGATATTGATTGTTTCTTTGTACTTTTAATTCTGAACTAATATTTTGCCCAATATCATAATGTCAATGTAATTGCTTCCACATCTAACAAATATAAGTATTTTTCTCACTTTAGTATCCTTTTCAGATTGCTCATCACAAACATTTTGATTTCAAATTACATAGGTAAACTGGTCCTCCTGTATTTGTTTAATGACTACTTTATTCAGAATTTGATTAGATTATTGAGACAGAGAAATTCTTCCTTTTGGAGAATCAGTCACTATACAATACAATACAATACAATACAATACAATACAATACAATATAATATACAATACAATACACTGTGGTTGAAGAGACCTTCAAGATCATCACGTCCAACCCATCAACCAACCAACCCACCCAACAATCCAACCATGCAACCAAGCACCCCATCAAGTCTTCTCCCTGAACACCTCCAATGAAGGTGACTCCACCACCTCCACGGGTAGCCGATTCCAAAGGATGCAGGTGGGGGAATTAAATAAAAATTAATTTAGAAATCCCACCACCCACATAACTTATATACAAATTTAGAAAACACTATTTACAGGTTTGTTGCTGACTCCAAATTATTGTTTGGTGGATTTGCTCCTTTCCCCTTTTTTCCCTCTCTGTTGGGAGGGAGGAGGGGGGATGGGGAGAGATTCTCAGCTTTGCCCCCATCTGAGCTCTTAACTCCCAGTTAAGGCTTAAATCACCACAAGCACATAAATGTATTTCTTTCAGGTGAAACTAAACCAGAACATGAGTTCTGGGAGCTCTGATGTATATACTGTGCAGCATATATGTTTCAATCATTAATGGGCATTCAGCCCTTGGGAATGAAAGTAAGTTGCCCCTGTTCCCTAAAATATAATTGTGGACATCTGGCCCTTAGTGCCAATTATTTTGTCCTACCAGTTGTGACAGATCTAATAACCAATGCAAGAATACCTCTTAGAGACAGCAATCAATCTTTCCCAAAATATCCTGATGTCATTCATAATTTTACAGACCTCATATATTTATCCTCTCTGATATCCTGTACAAACAGAAAGTTGTGTTTCCTTTTTAAGGAAAAGCTTCCATGCTTCAGATCATCTTTTTCTGCACAATGCTTCACCCAGATTTATCCTTCTTTGACTGTCCTAAAGGGTCGATCCCCAAAACATTCCCTAATCCATGGAAAAGCTACAGCCCAGTAATGGAGCACACAAGAGAGAGAGCCCCCCAGTCCTCTGGAATCAAGGGAAGTTCCAGACTGTGAATTTGGCATAAAAGAAGAGAGAGGACCTTAGCCCAGTTCAGGCAAGGGCTTCTTGAATTATAGCCACAGCATCTGGGAAGATACCAGACAGAGGAGCAAGCCGTGAGTCCCCGGCTAATTTGCCACAGAATCCCATTTGTGGGAACTGCAGATCACAGAATCTTTATTTCCAATTTGATTGCTGTATTGGAAATTCTTAGATCTGTGCTTGAACTGTTTTTAACTGTCTTCATATGGTAAATTAATAACTCACAACCAAATAACAGAACCTGTAAATATACTTGGTAATAAGTTCCATCAGTGTTTGAAGATATCACTGCCAGGAAATATTAAATATACAACATATAAAAAATACAATTTATTACATTGACTTAATCCAAAATTATATGCAAAATTAGAGATTGGCATATCACCACAACTCTGGAAAATGACATAATGTTTTCCATTTGTTATGATCTTAATAATTCTTGCTTATTTTCTGACTACAGCTGTGCAGTGAATGCTTTCAGAAATAATTATGGTATTACCCAGGTCTCTTTTTCTTAAGTGGCAATAGCTCATTTACAGCTCATAATAGTGAATATTATTTATTTTGGAGATTGCATAGGCAACTGGCTCCAAGTCCTCACAGTGAAAGTGTTTTTCTTTCTTGCAGTCTGAACCTCTCATATCCATTATTGCTCATCTTGGTCCCATACACCACTGTGTACAGCTGGTCTGTCTTGGCAGTGTCCTTGTAGGTGCAGTAAGACTGCCTGAAGATCTTTCTGAAAGCCTACCCTTGTCCAGACTAAATGTATCAGCCCTTCAGCTTCTCCTCACAGGTCAGGTGCTCCAGAACCCTAAGCATCTGGATGTCACTCTGCAAAACCTGTTCCAATTTACTGCTGTCTTTACTGTATAGGGGGTGAATTTACAGTATTGTAAATGTGGTCTTCTGAGTATCCCGTCAGAAAAATTTCCCCGTCTACTGCTGTTCATACATCATGCTCCAGTTCATACAGCTCAGGATGCTCTTGGCATTTTTTTGCTGCCAGGGCACACTGCCAGCTCATCCACAGCTTGCTTTCCATCAAGATGCCCAGGTCCTTTCCACAGAGCTGTTCCCCAGGCTGCCAGTGCCCAACCTGTCTCATTGCCAGGGGCATTTGATTTGTCCTTGTTTAATTTTATAAGGTTCCTTTCAGCACATTTCTCCTGACTGCTTAGGTGGCTCTGAATGCCAGCCCCATTGCTGAGTCTATCAACCTGTCCTCCAATTTGTTGTCCTCTGCACACCTGACGAGTGCATTCTGCTGCCTCCCTTTGAGACTGATGATCAACACAACTGTTATTTGTCAGGTTCATATTTGCTATCAACAGTGAACTGAATTATTTAGTCTGATTACAAAATTTTATCATCTGTGTATCCCTTCTCCAAATCATACACAAATGATCTACTTTACACAGACTACTGTGGGATTCCAACATCATTCCAATGTAGTTTGCTAGATGCCACATTTTCTGTCTTCTACTCTGGTTTTCTTTTTATGTGCCCTGCTGAAAGGGACTTTGTCTTCTGAAGCACCTGCTTTATTGTTTCAGCCCATTTCAGCAGACCTGATGACAACATGGGAAATGGGCAAAAATTCTCCCCAGCTTTCTCTGACTTTTTCAAGAATATATGTGGGGGACTGTGATGGAATCTCTGGGCCTTCTGAAGAGGTCTGGTGAGGAGTTCAGTATTGAAAATATCATTGTCTTCCATGAGAAGTTGGAAAAACTCTGGACTGGGATGTTGGAGGATGAGAAAACACAAGGTAAGATAGGAGGCCACCTGGACTAGCTGCACAAGCAACTATAGCAATGCTATCACTAACCCCTAAGAATCTTGAGAGGAGCTTGTTAACCAATCACATGCAGCCACACTAACAACATAGATACAAACACCTGT
This sequence comes from Picus viridis, assembly GCA_033816785.1. NCBI lineage: Eukaryota > Metazoa > Chordata > Aves > Piciformes > Picidae > Picus > Picus viridis. The sequence goes on from JAWKAJ010000170.1 coordinate 29,878, forward strand.
TGCTTGCTGGAATAAATGGAGTCTTTTGTCTTTCTCAATATTCTGTATTTGCTTTATCTTTGTTGCTTTGGCTGTCACCCTATCCCTACAGTGGACAAATGGTGACCCCGACACGTGATCTAAGAAGTGAGTTGAGGACGTTTGTGCAGCAGGTGCAGCAGCAGTGACAGAGCCCAGTGTAGCTGAGAGCAGTGATACTGCCTTTTGGTCCAGACCTGAACTTTGACACCCGTCTGGTGAGGTAGGTGAGCTGTTGGGAACATAATGGGTAAGGAATTAACAAAGGACGAGGACTTAGTCCTTGGAACCTGGAAATCGTTATTGAAACATAGGGGTCTAGAAGTTAAAGATTTTGACTGAAGAAAATTACTCATATGGGGCAAGCAGCACAGTTTTGAGGCTTCCTCAGTTACAGCTTCCAGCATTACTCCCTGGCACAAGCTAGGTAGTTATTTGTGGGACACTATGTCAAAAGGAGACAAGGAACTGGTTGATATGGCCATTACCTGGCGCCTGCTTTGTGACGCACTAAAAGATCTTAAGCAGGAGCGGGAGAAGAAAGAGGAGGAAATGATGGGGAATTGAAAGAGAAAAGGATTGACTTGTCTATGGGGGAGATGAATAAATCAGTGGAGGACATGCCAGCACTGTCCGCACCTTCTAGCCCCGCCTCGTTTGGCTGCTCAGGAGTAGATTCAACAGCGCAACACATAACAAGTGCTTCTGAGAAGCAGCTCTCTCTAATGATCAACTTAAGTTCCCTATGAATTGGAAAAGTCCCAAAGATTTGCAAAAATCCCACTGTTTTATCAATCTCCCAGAGAGAAGCTGAAAGAACATGTGAAAAAGGAGGAATGTAATAAGCATAACAATCTACAGACTTCACACCAGCAGT
>JAWKAJ010000171.1:0-30702 GCA_033816785.1 Picus viridis
GACATGGTGCCCTTCTCTCCCTCCTTCTTGCAGAAAGCCAGGGTAATGTGGGAAAAGGAGCAAAGGGGACAGGACCATGCATGTCTGGTAAACAACCTTGTATCTATGGTAAGGGCATGTGTTCGTTCTGGCTGGCCTGGCAGGGCCTTCCCATTGGGTAACTATGTGCTGGTTTCATGTGCCTTGCTTTTGCCTTGCTTTTGCCTTGCTCAGCCCTGCTCAGCCTTGCTGAAGCCTTGCATGCTTGAACCTGTTTGGACCTTTGTCTGGCTTGAAATTGCCTGAAGTTGCATAGCCTAGAGTTGCCTGGTCCAGTGTCTGGGATAAAGCCACAAGCATATGTACCACAAGCTACGAGAGAAGCCTGCTTCCCCTTGCGACCAGGATTTTGCCGTGCTTCAATTCACCCCAGACAAAGCAAGCGCAATAGCATCGTTTAACAGCCCGCCATCTGCTGAATCCGGACCAGCCATCAAAGACCGCATGGCATTCCTGCCGGCAACCTGCTGTGCCTGGTGCATGAGCACCCCAAAGCCTCTAACACACAGCAGGAGCACTCCCTACTTGGGTGCAACCAGTTGTGAGTAATTAATTAACTGCCTCTTTGGCATAACGGTTCTTGCATAAAATGGTTAAATTTTTATAGTTGCCCAAATAATGTACACTCCCATTGTAAATATATTCTAACTGTACATTGAACCTTTTTGATACATTTTAGTAATTTTCATATTAATAATGGTTATTAATATTTTTATTAATATTTCTGTATCATTTATATATAAAGAACAAAATATCTTTTTTACAAGTGCTGCACCATCATCTGTGCATCTGATAATATAAACCAACTTTTTCTTTGAGGCCAATTCTGTATCCCAAGTGTTCTCAGCGTGGGACAATTTTGGGTAGTTTTAAATATCTGATGTCATCCAAATCTCTTTACATTACTGCCAGAAGCAGTGCCGTGAACAGACACACTGAAGTTCTTATAGGAAATAATTAACTTTTATTTGTTTTATTAGTCACAAGTAAGAAAAGCACATATAGTGGCATTTGTATTTCACTTTGCTGATTCACTAATTATGTCTTCCCGCTGCTCATGTTAGCAGAATGACAAACAGCAGCAGCAGAAATGTTCCTTGGTGATCTCTCCTAAAGTGAGCAATTTAGCTATTTGTTTTACCCATGAGACTTTCACCCATGTTAGTTTATAATGCTGGCTATGCAAAACCTGAGGGGAGGTTTCTTTCTTCTTGGGATTAGGCATTAGTGATTATGGCTACCTCTTTAGATTTCACAAGCAGGGACATATTAAAATGCCTAGGTAGTAACAGTCCTAGTTCTACAGAGGAATGTGAAGACCACAATTTTGGTCAGAGTCCAAATTCATGTGAAACGCTGTCCCTGAACAAGGATATAAATCATAGGCCAGTCAGGATATATTTCTTATGGGAAATGGTTTACCATAATAATTTGATAGCAGCGTCACATCAAAAAAATTTGGAAAATGTAATTTTAACCAGCAGTGTCATTGCAAGATGTCACAAATTGCTTTGTTTAAGTAAACATTACAGTAAAAATAACAAAAGGGAAAGAAAAAGGTTATCAAGACCTCTGCCCTATATTGTAATGGTTTTACAGAATATAGCAGAATGAGGAATAATTCTCAAGTTTATCCTAAACTTGATCCAATGTCCATAGAAATCAGTGACAATGCTCCTGTTAATTTCATGTGTGAGTTCCTGAGGATTAGGGACCAGGCCCTGTGGATCTTGCAGACCCATGCTAGTATTTGGGGTAAGCTGGTGGGTGATGTGGTGGTCGGAGGGTGTTTAGGCACCAGTGACCACGAGATAATTGAGTTTTCGGTATTCAGCCAAGCCAAGAGGGGGAGCAAGAAGACCTCCACTCTGGACTTCAGGAGGGCAGACTTCAGGCTACTCAAGGAACTAACTCAGAAGGTTCCTTGGGAAACAGCCCTTAAAAATAAAGGGGTCCAGGAGAGCTGGACCTACTTCAAGAAAGAACTATTGAAGGCGCAGGAACAGGCTGTGCCAGTGTGCCGGAAGATGAGCCGGGGCAGACGGCCAGCCTGGATGGGTACTGAACTTTTAATAGAACTAAGGGAAAAAAAGGAGAGTGTATTATCTTTGGAAAAAAGGGGAGGCAACCCATGGGATGTTTAGGGATGTTGCTAGGTCTTGTAGGAAGAAAATTAGGGAGGCAAAAGCACATTTGGAGCTCAGGCTGGCCTCTGCTGTGAAGGACAACAAAAAGTCCTTCTATAAATATATTAATAGCAAGAGGAAGGGCAAGGACAAGCTCCACTCCTTGGTGGGCATGGAGGGGAATATTGTAACAAAGGATGAGGAAAAGGCAGAGGTGCTTAACACCTTCTTTACCTCAATTTTTACTAGCAGGACAGAATGGCTTCCAGACAGCTGGCCTGCAGAGCTGGCAGAAGGAGCCAGGGAGCAGCATAGTTTTCCTCTGTTCCAGGATGGGGCAGTTCGAGATCTTCTCAGCTGCTTGGATCCCCACAAGGCCATGGGACCGGATGGGATCCATCCTAGGGTGCTGAGGGAGCTGGCAGATGAGCTGTCCAAGCCGCTCTCCATCATTTTTCAGCAGTCCTGGCTCACTGGAGAGGTCCCAGAAGACTGGAAGCTGGCCAGCGTGGTGCCCATCCACAAGAAGGGCCAGTTGGAAGAGCCAGGGAACTATAGGCCTGTCAGCCTGACCTCAGTGCCAGGCAAGATTATGGAACGGGTCATCTCGAGTGCAATCACACAGCACTTACAGGATGGCCAGGGGCTCAGGCCTAGCCAGCATGGATTTAGGAGGGGCAGGTCCTGCCTGACCAACCTGATCTCCTTCTATGATCAGGTGACCCGCCTGGTGGATGTGGGGAGGCCTGTGGATGTGGTCTACCTGGACCTCAGCAAGGCCTTTGACACCGTCCCCCACAGCAAACTCCTGGCCAAGCTGGCAGCCCATGGCTTGGACAGGAGCACACTGCGTTGGGTTAGGAACTGTCTGGAGGGCCGAGCCCAGAGAGTGGTGGTGAATGGTGCCACATCCAGCTGGCGGCCTGTCACTAGTGGTGTGCCCCAAGGATCAGTGCTGGGCCCCATGCTCTTCAACATCTTTATTGATGATCTGGATGAGGGCATTGAGTCCATCATCAGTAAATTTGCGGATGACACCAAGCTGGGGGCAGGAGTTGATCTGCTGGAGGGTAGAGAGGCTTTGCAGAGGGACCTCGGCAGGCTGGACAAATGGGCAGAGTCCTATGGCATGAGATTTTACACATCCAAGTGCCGGGTTCTGCACATTGGCCACAACAACCCCAGGCAGCGCTACAGGCTGGGGTCAGAGTGGCTGGAGAGCGGCCAGGCAGAGAGGAACCTGGGGGTGCTGGTTGATGGGAGGCTGAACATGAGCCTGCAGTGTGCCCAGGCAGCCAAGAGGGCCAACCACATCCTGGCCTGCATTAGGAATAGTATGGCCAGCAGGAGCAGGGAGGTCATTCTGCCCCTGTACTCTGCTTTGGTTAGGCCACACCTTGAGTCCTGTGTCCAGTTCTGGGCCCCTCAGTTTAAGAAGGACATCGAAACACTTGAACGTGTCCAGAGAAGGGCAACAAGGCTGGTGAGAGGCCTTGAGCACAAGCCCTATGAGGAGAGGCTGAGGGAGCTGGGGCTGTTTAGCCTGGAGAAGAGGAGGCTCAGGGGCGACCTCATTGCTCTCTACAACTACCTGAAGGGTGGTTGTAGCCACGAAGGGGTTGGCCTCTTCTCCCTAGCAACCAGCACTAGAACAAGGGGACACAGTCTCAAGCTGCAACAGGGGAGGTTTAGGCTGGAAGTGAGGAGAAAGTTCTTCACCGAGAGAGTGATTCGTCATTGGAATGGGCTGCCCGGGAGGTGGTTGAGTCGCCGTCCCTGGAGGCGTTCAAGAGGGGACTGGATGCAATGTGCACCCATGCAGTATATGGGGCCCATGATGGCCTAATTTGGTTTGACTTCTGTTTTCCCATTCACTTTTAATAGGGTCAATATTTAATTTTAGAGGCATTGAGTATTCAGGTGTATTCACATTCACATCCAGTAAACCTTTGCTTCCATATAGCGCCTTTCAGTCAAAATAGTTCTGGTCCTAAAATAAACTTAATAGAAATGACAGACAAGTAATTAAAGAATGCTGTGTTCTGTGAATAAATGTGTCGATGCTGTCACAAATGTAAGTTAAGAGGAAAAAAAATAATTTGAAAACATTGAGGGGGAGAACAATCAGTTATCTGGGTGGTATTTTCTACCATTCTTATCAGAAGATTTTTAGATATCACAGAATCACCAAGGTTGGAAGAGACCTCAAAGATCATCAAGTCCAACCCATCACCACAGACCTCATGACTAAAGCATGGCACCAAGTGCCATGTCCAATCCCCTCTTGAACACCTCCAGGGATGGTGACTCCACCACCTCCCCGGGCAGCCCATTCCAATGGCTAACGACTCTCTCAGTGAAGAACTTCCGCCTCACCTTGTGCCTAAACTTGCCCTGGCACAGCTTGAGACTGTCTCCTCTTGTTCTGGTGCTGGTTGCTAGGGAGAAGAGACCAACCCCTCCTGGCTACAACCACCCTTCAGGTAGCTGTAGACAGCAATGAGTTCTCCTCTGAGCCTCCTCTTCTCCAGGCTAAACAGCCCCAGCTCCCTCAGCCTCTCCTCATAGGGCTTGTGCTTGAGGCCTCTCACCAACCTTGTTGCCCTTCTCTGGACACGTTCAAGTGTCTCAAGGTCCTTCTTAAACTGAGGGGCCCAGAACTGGACACAGGACTCAAGGTGTGGCCTAACCAAAGCAGAGTACAGGGGCACAATGACTTCCCTGCTCCTGCTGGCCACACTATTCCTGATGCAGGCCAGGATGCGGTTGGCCTTCTTGGCCACCTGGGCACACTGCTGGCTCATGTTTAGGCAGCTGTCAATCAGCACCCCCAGGTCCCTTTCTGTTTCACAGCTCTCCAGCCACTCCGACCCCAGCCTGTAGCTCTGCATGGGGTTGTTGTGGCCAAAGTGCAGCACCCGGCACTTGGATTTGTTAAATGCCACCTTGTTGGACTCTGCCTATCTGTCCAGTCAGTTGAGGTCCCACTGCAGAGCCCTCTAACAGATCAACATCTGCTCCCAACTTGGTGTCATCTGCAAATTTGCTGATGACTGACTCAATCCCCTCATTCAGATCATCAATGAAGATATTAAAGAGGATGGGGCCCAGAACTGGGGCACACCACTGGTGACTGGCCTCCAGCTGGAGGTGGCACCATTCACCACCACTCTCTGGGCTCGGCCCTCCAGCCAGTTCCTAATCCAGCGCAGAGTGTTGCTGGCCAAGCCACGAGCTTGAGTTATTAAAAAAAAATCACATCGCAGAATTTTTTGTTCCTTTTTGCACGCTCCTTCGCAACTGGTGCTGAATGAATCAGAGCTAAAGGCTCTAGGTAAATCTCAGCTCTTCTTCTGTCTGCATAAATTGGTGTAGTTCAGTGAACTTGAATAGTACTACAAACGTTTATTTCATTTAAAGGTCTTGTCTGTTATTACTGGAAGGTAAAGTATTAGGTTATTATCCTGAATAGGACATGTTACGTATGATTACAGAAATGTTTTTTTTTCTGACACCACAATTGTCTTTTTAAGTTTTCATATTCTTTACTTCATTTCAAGCTTTTCAATACAGTTTGGGGAAACATTCACAGAGAAGGCATTACATTTTCTCTTGATTACATCCATTCTTAAAAAAAATTCTGATGAAAACAAGAAACATTGATTTTCAGCAGTTATCAAATAACTGTTTACAGCGAAACTCATTGGTTATTTTGAAAGATTACAAAGGATCACAGAAAAAATCAGATTGGAATGGACCTCAGGAGCTCTCTGGTCCAACCTCCTGCCCAAAGCAGGGCCAGCTCTGGTGGCAGACCAGGCTGCTTCGGGCTTGGACCAGTTAGGGCATGAAACCCTCCAAGGCTGGAGATAGCAGAGCCTCCTGGAGTGAACTGGTTCAGCTTCCACTCTGTCCCCATGGGGTAAGTTTCTCCTTATACCCAGCCTGAACCAGTTACAACTTGAACCTGTTGCCTCTCACTCTCCCACCCTGCACTGCCAGGAGGAGCCCCATCTCTGTTGAGTTGCTGGAACATGTCCAGAGAAGGGCAACAAAGCTGGTGAGGGGTCTGGAGCACAAGCCCTATGAGGAGAGAGCTAGAGTTGCTTAGCCTGGAGAAGAGGAGGCTCAGGGGAGACCTCATTGCTGTCTACAACTACCTGAAGGGAGGTTGTAGCCAGGTGGGGGTTGGTCTCTTCTCCTAGGCAACCACCAACAGAACAAGAGGACACAGTCTCAAACTGCATGAGGGGAAGTTTAGGCTGGATGTTAGGAAGAAGTTCTTGACAGAAAGAGTGATTGGCCATCAGAATGGGTTGCCTAGGGAGGTGATGGAGTCACTATCACTTTAAGTGTTTAGGAAGAGACTGTATGAGGCACTTGGTGCCATGGTTTAGTTGATTAGATGGTGTTGGGTGATAGGTTGGACTTGATGATCCTGAAGGTCTTTTCCAACCTATTCTATTCTATTCTATTCTATTCTATTCTATTCTATTCTATTCTATTCTATTCTATTCTATTCTATTCTATTCTATTCTATTTCTATTCTATTCTATTCTCCTCAATGACCCCTTTTAAGGGCTCTGAGGATGTTAAGTACCCCAAAAGCTATCTCTTCCTAGGCTGAGCCAGCCCAGTTCTTTCATCCATTTCTCACAGAAAAAGTGCTCCAGTCACATCAGCTTGAGGGTCTTCCTCTGGAACATATCACTTCTGTTGATGTAAAAAGTCTTTTTGAGGAAGTTGAATCTTTCCTTTCCCTGTAAACAGATTGAAAAATCCATTCTTAAGGTATCTAAATTTCTGTGAGTCCACCTTCATTTGCTTAGGTCACTCAAAGCCAAGGAGCTAGAGATGGAGAGAGAATGTTTAAATACCCTACATATATATATATATATATGTACATGTATATGTATATGTATATGTATGTATATGTATATGTATATATACATATATATATTTATTTATATATATATATATATAAAAAAATCTTTAACTTAAAGTTTTAATTATAAACCATAAACTTCAAAACTACATACATCCCGTTCCAAGTACAAAACTACATAAAAATGTGGCAGCAACTGCAAATTACACACATGTACCTACACAGCATTCCCTCAAAACCATTAAAGATGCTACATTGTTTCATTGACACTTCTCACAGTTAATTCTAATCTGAAGCTATTAAATTCTGAATCTTCAGAATTTTTGCCATGTGTTTATAAATAGCTGGTGCTTGAGCTAACTATGAAAATGCTGACATGACATCAACGCTTGTGGCATACACTTTGAAGGACAAAGACCTTGGATGGTGTATTCACTGCCACTTGTGTATATAAATTCAGTTTCTGAAGATACAGATGATTGCACATAGATATCTGTGGAATATATCTGAGGACCCAGAAATCCCACTTGAGATAAGTGGGAGAAATTAAAGTGAATGATCGCTATTATTAGTCCAGGAAAATCCCCTCTTGTCATACAAAATAATTTTTCAGTCATGAATGCTAACCCAAAACAGCAAAATTGTGGATTTTGCTGTCACAATTCAAAAGAACTCCTATGGTTCTGTATGTATGGATTCACCTAGAAGTGGTTTTTTTTTAGGGGTGTACATATGCAAGCAATAATGATTTTGCAGGACAAGGACTAACATTGATCTGTTACTGGGGGTCAGAGAGCGTTGATGTTAATGGAAACAGAAGAATGAACATTACATGATTTGGTGTTGTGCCAGGAGTCTTGTCTCTTCCTCAGTGCATCTGCAGCTCTTTACTGCAACATCATGTCAAACTCAGCAGGCCCGGGTGCTTCTGCTTGTATGTCTTTGATCTTCCTCCCAGGCCAGTTAGCAGATACATGTGGAAAGGGAGCTAAAGCACCAAGTACCAATTTTTGTCCCTAATGTCAATCACTGAACATGGAAATACTAGGGAATCTATGAACAGTCTTCTTGGCTCTCCTATAGCTGTAGGGTAAGCATCACCTACATTTAACCTGTGAAATCCATTGTGGTGGGTTAACGCCCTTTTCTGAAAACAGAAAACAAAGCAGGGGGAGGGCTTGCAGGTACTTTTCACTCCCTGCAGGGTGTTTCTCCCCTGGGAAGCTGAGTCTGTTCCACTTCCCCCTCCCTGCCCAGCTAGGGTATAAAAAGCAGGACATGGTGGCTGTTAGCCCCTTTTTGGCTCCTGCCTCTGCTGGATGAGAGCTACTGCAGCTGCCCTCCTGCTCCTCTGCCACGTGGTCGGACCTGATCCTTCTCCCTGCTGCCTCCGCACCTCTTCAGAGAAAGACTGGTTTTGTATTATTCTCTTGGTTTTGTCCCCCTCCCATCCATCCTTGTTTCTTGCCCTTGTGAACCTTTCCTGTTATTGTTTTATATATATATTGTTTAAAGACAACTCTTTACCTCTCTACTTCCAAGCCGACTCCAAATTATTGTTTGGTGGATTTGCTCCTTCCTTTTCTCTCCTCTCTGTTGGGAGGGAGGAGGGGGAGTGGGGGAGAGATTCTCAGCCTTGCCCCCATCTGAGCACTTAACTCCCAGTTAAGGCTCAAACCACCACATCCATGCTACCTGACCTTGAGCACAAGGCAGAACCATCTTTTTAGAGAGTTTCCTTGCCTGCAAAATTAATGATCCACTGTGAAATGTCAGAAATACAGAAACTAAGGTTTGCACAATGAGCTTTAAAGTTTTGGAACAACACAACAATGAATCACTTTTTCCATTCAATGAGGAAAGAGTAGATGGAATCTGTGTTAACCTTTTCCCCAGACCTTTTTAATTGATGACAAACATGAATGACTGTCTTCAGGAACCAACAAATTTGATCTTTCAAATTCCTCTCTCAGAGACAATAAATTATTCACCTTAGCCACCTTTCTTCCCTTCCCAGAACTGACTAGTGAGATCAGACCAGTTCTGAAAAACAACTTCAGAAGTTTCAGACACACTGTGTAATAAGTACAAGAATAATATATTGAATCTTACCATTACAACATAACCTGTGAAAAAGTGAATTAGTTAGAGGAATATGGATCTCTTTTTATTCCAGCACAACTATACCAACTATTTTCAGAAACTCTTACTATTAACAATAAATTAAATTATTATTAGAAGTATCTACTTAACATCAAATATTTGGTTCTGATGTTCACATCATTTGAAGTAGAAGTCTGTTAAAATAAGCCTGCCATTTAGATGTGCAAATTGGAAAATGCAACAAAGATGGTATTGTGGTCACTATGTATAATGGTATGGTGTTGTAATATATTCTTTCAAAATGGGACCTCACTTGCTGTGCTTATTTAGAATACAGCACCTTACTATTTCTACTCCTATCTCAAGTACTTGAAATGAAGTAATTGGAATCTGTCATTCAGTTTCACCTTGTTTGACAGCAGTTTTTCCTCTGAAAAAATATGGACCTCATGTTTTAAAGTAATATCTTGCACATACATTTTTCAGCATTGGGTTATTTTCAGGAAAACATAGCCCTTTTATCTTTGGCACATCCACAGGATCTTTCCAGATTTGCAATATGTTAAGTCTTGTAACACCTACAATAGCTATCATTGATTTTGTTTCTACTCAAAGCCATGATGCCCATGAAGCTGCTTTAGATCAGGGATTTTTTTTTTTTCCTTGGGAAAACAAGCAAACAAACACACAACAAAACAAAACCCAGAAAATAATTTAAATTCTTCTTAGGACTTATTTCATACAAATAGACATCTGGAAAAAAAAACCAAAACAAAACAAAACACCAACACAAACCCCCAAATACCCTCACATATGATAAATTACTGAACGGCTCCATCAATTGTATGACCCACTCTAGCATCAAAGGATGATTTCTTACTGGCATCAAGTAGTTCAGAATTTCAGCCATGATCCTTCTATTTCCTGGTAACAACATGAACTTTCTAATGACACTTTCTAATTGCACATCTACTGTTAATGGACAAGCAGGAGGAGGGAGCGGTATGGAGGAAATGAAATTAATACATCTTTGGATCTGTGCAAAGCAATTTACATCTAATTGTAAGCAGGTACTACTCTTAAATACTGGGTTACATCCTAAACTGATGTAAATCTTATAGCTCCATTTTTATCAGCAGTGCTATTCTGAGCAACATATGATGGTGGCACAATCTAGAGTGAGAAAGAGCTTGCCATAACAGAAATTTCAATTCAGAGTTAACCTTTCTTCACTTTCCCCCTCTTTTTAAAATCTGGGTTTGTGTCCTTTTCCCTCTCAATTCAAAAATTTGTACTTCATTTGAATTTATAAACCAAGATAAACTGAAGCTTGATCGCAATCTGATTCTCTGCTGTCCTCTATCCCTTTTTAGCTACTTTAGAATAAATCTGAAAGGAAAGCAGTGGTTGCTTCTGTTCATGATGTTTTTGATGGCAGTACATTCATTGCAAAACACAGATAATGTGTTTTTTGAAAAAAGATGTGTACAGTATGTCCCACGCTATGTCAGCAGGATGTCTATATAGGATTGTTTACAACAGATAACCAAAAGAGGGACATAAAACTGTATCAACCTTGAATATAAAATGTCAATGTTAATTACATGTAAATTAGTATACACTTCCATTCAAATTATGCATCCAAAAAAATCAGACTTGGTTTAAAATCCAGAAAAGCAGAATTGTCTATAATATAACCTCAAGTGTTTTAATACATTTAACAAGACTTTCAGCTGTATTTATCTCACATGTGACTTTAAAAAAATTTTCTAGCAATGCCATATAAAAAAACTCCCACCAAAATATGAAATGCAAATATTCATATAGATCAGATACAAAGTTAATTTTTGATTTCTTGATATCCTAAGCATACGATGGGTTTTATCGAGGCTGAGGATTTCTACCAAAGCAAGTCATTTATCTGCTGTTAGTTTTCAAAATATTTTTTAATTGTATTTTTTGTATTGTGTACCAAGCATATCAGATATATTACCACATGCTAATACTATGAATGGGTGATTTCAAACCCTTTAAGATGCGTTTATTTTGGTGATGGGAGTGAAAACACTGCTATAGAGGACTCAGCAAATATGGACAACATTGCATTGTTTGGCAAATCCAGATCTGGGCTCCCCATCTGAAGAGAGACAGGGATCTGCTGGAGAGAATAGAATAGAATAGAATAGAATAGAATAGAATAGAATAGAATAGAATAGAATAGAATAGAATAGAATAGAATAGAATAGAATAGAATAGAATAAGCCAGGTTGGAAGAGACCTTTGAGATCATTGCATCCAACCTATCATCCAACACCACCTAATCAACTAAACCATGCAACCAAGCAAGTCTCCTCCTGAACACCTCCAATGATGGTGACTCCACCACCTCCCTGGGCAGACCATTCCAATGGGCAATCACTCTCTCTGTGTAGAATTTCTTCCTAACCTCCAGCCTAAACCTCCCCTGGCACAGCTTGAGACTGTGTCCTCTTGTTCTGGTGCTGGTTGCCTGGGAGAAGAGACCAACCTCCACCTGTCTACAACCTCCTTTCAGGTAGTTGTAGAGAGCAATAAGGTCTCCTCTTCTCCAGGCTAAGCAACCCCAGCTCCCTCAGCCTCTCCTCGTAGCGCTTGCGTGACAAACCCCTCAACAACCTTGTTGCCCTTCTCTGGATACGCTCCAGCAAGTATTGTATTGTATTGTATTGTATTGTATTGTATTGTATTGTATTGTATCCTTCCTAAGCTGAGGGGCCCAGAACTGGACACAGTACTCGAGGTGCGGCCTAACCAGTGCCGGTGTACAGGGGGAGAATGGCCTCCCTGCTTCTGCTGGCCACACTGTTCCTGATGCAGGCCAGGATGCCATTGGCCCTCTTGGCCACCTGAGCACACTGCAGGCTCATGTTCGGCCTACCATTGACCAGTACCCCCAGGTCCTTTTCTGCCTGGCTGCTCTCCAGCCACTCTGACCCCAGCCTGTAGCACTGCATGGGGTTGCTGTAGCCAATGTGCAGAACCTGGCACTTGGATGTGTTAAATCTCATGCTGTTAGATTCTGCCCATCTGTCCAGCCTGTTGAGGTCCCTCTGCAAAGTGTCATCCACAAATTTACTGATGATGGACTCAAGAAGGTGTTAAGTACCTCTGTCTTTTCCTCATTTTTTACCACATTCCCTTCTGTGTCCACCAAGGAGTGGAGGTTGTCCGTGCCCCTCCTCTTGCTATTAATATATTTATAGAAGGATTTTTTGTTGTCCTTCACACCAGAGGCCAGTCTAAGCTCTAAATGGGCTTTTGCCTCCCTAATTTTCTTCCTCCAAGACCTAGCAACATCCTTAAACATTCTATGGGTTGCCTCACCTTTCTTCCAAAGATGTTACACCCTCTTTTTTTCCCTTTGTTGTTTTAGAAGCTCATTGCCCATCCAGGCTGGCCTTCTACCCTGGCAGATCATCTGCCGGCACATTGGCACAGCCTGTTCCTGTGCCTTCAAGATTTCTTTCTTGAAGTAGGTCCAGCCCTCCTGGACCCCTTTGTTTTTAAGAGCTGTTTCCCAAAGAACCTTTTGAGTTAGTTCCTTTAGTAACCTGAAGTCTGCCCTCCGGAAGTCCAGAGTGGAGGTTTTCTTGCTGCCCCTCTTAGATTGACTGAGTACTGAAAATTCAATTATTTCATGGTCACTGGACTCTAGACACCCTCCGACCACCACATCACCCACCAGCCCTTCCCTATTGGTGAAGAGGAGGTCTAGCATAGCCTTACCCTTGGTAGGTTCATGCAGCACCTGGGATAATAAGTTCCTAAGAGAAGTTAATTTACAAACCATATGGCAGTAAATACAAAAGAAGAAAGATGCTGTGCTAGAAGGAAGTGAGCAGACTGAATAAAAGCAATCATATGTGCATTCCAGAGGAGAAATAAAAGCAGTATCATTTCCCTCAGAAAGCACCTCTGGGGCTGATACAGTAACCCTGGCAATAATATCTTCTCTTTCCTGGTAACGACAAGAACTTTCTAATGACACTTTCTAATTGCACACTCAAAAATGATATTTTAGTAGGTGAAAGTAATGAGGCACATAATTTCACTAAAACACATCTTTTTAGAATGGCACATAACAAATGGCATGTAGTGAAGAAGTTATCCTGTTGGTTGTGATGTATGTTTCAAAAACATTTATTGTGCTCTTCAAAGCAGTGTACCAACACAAACCCACTCTTGTCATTAATATTTTTTATTGAAGTTAATGTTTAACAATAGTCAAATTAAGTGTTGTATGACATATGCTTTTCAGTCCTTGATGGTCTGAAAACCTATTTTGAATTCGTCTCAAGAGAATCTCTCTAATTTTGTATTTGTAAGCAGCCAATGTTATAAAAGTTAGTCACAGCTCAGAAGATGTCAGGCAGAGAGAGTAACAAGATCTCAAAACAAAAAATATTGCAGCAGTGAAGAAACAGTTTAAAATAAAATCTATTTTTAAAAGTTAATTTATTTGACTGCAATATGATGGAATCCAAAATATACATAAAATATTATTCACATTTTGTGGCTGAAAAAAACATATTTGTTTAATATTTTTCTGTGTGTTTTTTTCTTTTTCCCCAAGAATATTTGTGGAAAGAAAAAGTGACATCTGTGTGACTGTATTTAGGTACACTCTGTGCAGAGAGCTCCTTGGAATAACAAAGATAAAACAGGTTTTGAGATATTGTCTACTGTGTTCCTTTTCTTCATTTTAGGATAATCTGAATGCTGACCATTCCTCTGTGGTGGCCACACTGATGACAACCTAGGAATTACTCTATTAATTTCATAATTCACAGTCAGAGACTGACCTGTGTGTCGATGGCAGTCTGTCACAAAGTGGCTTTGAGGCCATCCTCATTGAAGATACTGTACCAAGCTTCAAGAATAAGATTGTACTTGAAAATGGACTGAGAATATGAAATGTTGACACTGATTATTGTAGTGAAGTGTTTTGAAATAACACATGCATTGACAGATATTTGGAAAGAAACATTTTGATTAATGATTTTGTAAATATTTAAGTTGGATCTCAGTCTTGAGGAGATGCACCTTGGTAAATTCACTGATAATGTTTTCATAGTGCACTACAGGGCTGGCAAGAACTATGTTTTCACTTAAAAAAATATCTCAGATCTCATTTTCATTAAAAGGAAGCCAGTTGTTGGTGAGTACAGCATCAATTGTGATTTTGTTAGAGCTATTCTTAATGGAATGGGAAGATATAAAAGCCTGGTGTTTGTAAAGAACCTGATAGTTTTATCTCTTTAGGATGTCTTGATAAAAACAAGTTAAAATACAGCAACAACATCCAAAAATGAGCACCCATTGCTCTTTTTAAAGATGAATTACAGAGGCAGGAAAATGTATCAGCAACATTCTACAAAATGTTGTAGAGCAACATTCTATAAAAATGCACAAATATCACAATATTCACATTACTGATAGCATTATCAAGTATTTGAAAATATGGGACAATCCTACATCAATGACCCAAAAAACGTGAATAGCAGTTTCAAAACACATTATGAAATTACATATCATGTCAAAATCCAGGAAAAACACCACCTATTTTCTGAAAAAGGAAAAGAAAAAGAAAATAAAAGAAAAAGTAAATGCTAATGTTTTTAAAGAAAACAGAATCAGTGGCAATTAACAGCTCATTGGATATCATCATATTCCATAACTATTAGTATCAAACTTTATCTTACATTATGGCACATATTAAGTTTTACCTGTAGCTAGTTTAATGTGCAGTTTTAATAGGCGTTACAAACTTCAGATTCATCAACAGCAATAATGATAACCATTTCACTAGCTGGTGTTACTTAAATGTTGTAATCAATACTTGATTTAGGCTCTAAAATAATTTTCTACTGTAGTTTAAACATAATAGAAGTTGAAGCTAGACTAGTCATGGAATTCTTTGCTAGAATATAGTGCAATGAGGATATTATAATGGAAATTAAATACATGGAAAGAAAACTACGGACATTTATTCGAAAAACGTCTGCAGTACAACTGAAAACTTCATGATTAGTAAACAAAAATATCAGTACATAATCCTAATTTAAAAAACAGATTCTGAAGAATTTTAACAAGTTTCACTTTAAATATATCTCTGACAAATATTAAATTTTATAGTAAAATTAGAAATCATGAACACAGAAATATAATTTCCTTTGCAATTGTATGCAGAGTCTTTCTTGTATGTTTATGAGGGCTCTACCTCAAAAGTGTGATTCTTCAAAAAGGTCAGCATCAGTGCTCATAAGGAAAACCCTGCTGATACAGCCTACCTGAGTATTTAACTTGTATTCATCAAACCTCTATTAAAGATTGTTGCAGAAACTGAGCAGTTAATAAATGAGAGTCAGATTTTTGTGCTGATTTATAGGTGGTCATAGTGGAAAGAAGTTCCAGCAGAGCTGTGTATCCGTCTGTTTTGGGATAATTGCTATTCATCTCTGAGTAAATTTGAAGAGTGATTGCAGGAGAAAGCTATATTTCCCAGAAAAAAAAAGAAAAAGACCATATCCCTAACAACAAACAGGTATGTAAGCACAGAGCAGCAATGATAGGTTTCTTCTCTGAATAGATTAGTGTACACCAACATTCAACGTAACACATCTTTTTTATCTTTTGACCAGATGAACTTTCAAACTGGTATTGCTGTTCACAACATTTGCCTTGGCATTCATGGAAAATAAACCACCAAGATCACACAGCACATAGCTGAAGGAATGAATTCATAGAGATCTCCTGTAAGCTTCACAGTTTTTGAGCTCCTGCAGGACTGGACTTTATGCTAATGCATTGCAATTGTTTTAATACCTGGTATTGTGACCTTTCATGTTCTTTATTTTTCTTTAAAAAAATGAAAAGAAAAATAAAAATCCTACTTCACTTCTAAGTGACCTTCTGACTTACTCTCGCTATTCCTGTCTGTTTTACAAAGGTTCAATTATTACCTTTTTTTTCAGTATTTCTTTGTCTGAAAAATAACACAAATCCCAGCTTAAAAAGTACATCTATTGTAGAAACATTTGCCAAAAAGCTCTAATTGACACCAATGTACATTTCTTCCTCAATTTCCTGATGATGTGGAAGGCCTAGCAGCACCATAGGTGTAAAATGAAAATAGCAGAGCTACTATAAGAGCAATTCTAATAGTTATAGTTGTCCACTTCTAAGGTCATAGCTCCAAGAATATTGAGAGCAGACAGCAACCTATAGATTTGACTGTAGTCTTCATTGCTCAGATTTGCTCAAGCTTTATGAGAAAATACAATACAAAAAAGGCTTAACAAAACATACTGGTAATCCATTTGGATCTGTGAAGTTGAACCACTTACCCTGACATTTTGGTTTTATAATAAATATTTTTTATTATAATAAAATATTTTTTATTATAATAAATATTTTTAGCTACATTATTTGATTTAACTTTGCCATGCCTTTTTTATCTGTCTCCACTTAGAATCTTAAATATAGATTTAACTTTACAGCACTAGCAGAGTTGTCATTGTTGCCTACAAATTCTGTCATGATTTATAATCTACCACCAAATAATTTTCCATTTATATTTATGTGTTTAATTTCTTCATGCTATTCAGCATTTTACTTTATGCAGAAAATGCAGACTTTGAGATTTACAAAATTGTGATACTTAAGAGGGAGTAGTTTGGAAATTTTAGAATTCTTTTCTTGATTATTCTTCTCCTATGATTATTTTAGGTTCTTTACTGTAGTTGAAGTGTATAATCTTCTAAGCTTGTTTATTTCAAGCAAACACTATGCCTGTGTTCTTAAACAGTGCCAATCAGTATCCATATCAGCATTGACTTCTGGGTCCAGAAGTTTCACATGAGATTGTCTTTCTTTTCACAGAATCACAGAATGTTAGGTCATCTGATCATCCTCGTGGCCCTTCTCTGGACACGCTCCAGCACGTCCACATCCCTCCTGTAATAGGGGCTCGAGAACTGGATGCAGTACTCCAGGTGGGGTCTCACCAGAGCTGAGTAGAGGGGAAGAATCACCTCCCTTGACCTGCTGGCCAGACTTCTCTTGATGCAGCCCAGGATCTGATTGGCTTTCTGGGCTGCAAGTGCACATTGAGAGCTCACGTTGAGCTTCTCATCCACCAGCACCCCCAAGTCTCTCTCCTCAGGGCTGCTCTCCAGCCAGTCACTGGTCACTGCCCAGCCTGTATTTGTGCCTGGGATTGCCTCGACCCAGATGCAGGACCCTGCAGTTGGTCTTGTTGAAGCTCATGAGGTTGGCTTGTGCCCACCTCTCCAGCCTGTCAAGGTCCCTCTGGATGGCATCCCTTCCCTCCAGCGTGTCCGCTGCACCACACAGCTTGGTGTCATCAGCAAACTTGCTGAGGGTGCACTCAATGCCACTGTCCATGGCACCCACAAAGATGTTGAACAAGACTGGTCCCAGGACTGATCCCTGAGGGACTCTGCTTGTCACTGGCCTCCATTGGGACATGAACCCATTGACAGCCACTCTTTGGGTGCGGCCATCAAGCCAATTCTTTATCCATCTAGTGGTCCATCCATCAAACTCATGTGTCACCAGTTTGGAGACCAGGATGTGGTGCGGGACAGTGTCGAAGGCTTTGCTCATGTCCAGGTGAATGACATCAGTTGCTCGCCCCTCATCTATTAATGCTGTCACCTGCTCATAGAAGGCCACCAGGTTTGTCAGGCAGGATTTGCCCTTGGCAAAGCCATGCTGACTGTTCCCAATCACCTCTTCACTATTCTTCTGAGTCAGTAGTGCCTCCAGGAGGATCTGCTCCATGATCTTTCCGGGCACAGAGGTGAGACTGACTGGCCTATAGTTCCCAGGTTCCTCCTTCTTGCCCTTTTTGAAAATGGGAGTAATGTTTCCCCTTTTCCAGTCTGTGGGGACTTCCCCAGTCTGCCATGACTTTTGGAATATAATAGTGAGGGGTTTGGCAACCTCATCTGCCAGGTCTCTCGGTACCCGTTTGTGTATCCCGTCGGGTCCCATGGACTTGAACACTTTCAGGTTCTTCAGGTAATCACGAACCTGATCTTCACTTATGATGGGCAGTTCTTCATCCCTGTCCCTGGCATCGTCTTCCATGACACCAGGAGTGTGGCTAGAGGCCTTTGCAGTGAAGACTGAGGTAAAGAAGTTATTGAGTACCTCAGCCTTTTTCCACATCACTTGTGACTAATTCACCAGTTTCCTTTCTGAGGGGGCCCACACCTTCCTTAGTCCACTTCTTGTCATTAACATTCCTATAGAAATTCTTAGTGTTCCCTTTAACCTCCCTGGCTAGATTCAATTCCAACTCTGCTTTGGCTTTCCTAACCAGGCCTCTTGCTGCTCAGGCAGCTTCCTTATATACCCCCTGTTCTAGCTGTCCTTCCCTCCACTTCCTGTAGAGTTTCTTTTTAAGTAATAGTGTGTCCAGTAGCTCCTTGTTCATCCAGGCAGGCCTCCTAGCATTCTTTCCTGCTTTTCTCCTTGTAGGTATACATAGCTCCTGGACACAGAGGAGGTGGTCCTTGAATACTGACCAGCTGTCCTGGGTCCCTCTTCCCTTCAGGGCTTCATCCCACGACACTTTGTCTAGCAGATCCCTGCAGCGATCAAAGTCTGCACGCCTAAAGTCTAGGGTTGTAAGCTTAGAATAGGTCCTCCTGATTGGCCTGAGGAGATTAAATTCAACTGCTTCATGGTCACTGCAGCCAAGGCCGTCTCTGAGCCTCACATTGGTTACCAGCCCTTCCCTGTTGGTGAGAACAAGGTCCAGCGTAGCACCTTTTCTTGTTGGTTCCTCTACCATTTGGAGGAGGAAGTTGTCTTCTATGCAGTCCAGGAACATCCTGGATTGCTGGATTGCTGATGCCTTGATCTCACCTCCTACTTTGAACCAAAGCAGAGCAGCCCTGCTTCCACACAAATTATACTGCAGCATATAAAGGAATGATGGCCTGAAACCTCAATTAAATCATTGAGATACCTGTCCATCAAGCAACAAAATGCAGCGAAATTTATCAAAAATTAAACATGATTAATCTTATTCTTTAAATGAGGTGAAAATCTTGTCTGTAATTTGACCTTAAATGTGCTACTCAGCATGTTTTAATACTTAACAATAGTCAGAAGAATTAAATAAGTATTTACTTAAATGGAGTAAAAATAAGTATTACATGATTGTTATACACTCTTATCTTCCCAAATTACACTCCCAGGTGGTTACAATATCAAAGAGCAGATATAATGAAACTAGCTCATTTAAAACTCATTTAAAACTCTGAGCTCTGTTCTGCTGTGAAACTTGCAGCTCAGAATCAGACATACAGTGGCACCCATGTGCCTCTGACTCCAGTCCTTTCTACAAGCCTCTTAGCTTGTAGAGATGTCACAAAAATGGGAGAAACACAGAGACCAAGAATGACCAAATCCTTCCCTGCTACGTGGCCTCCACTTTTCCTGCCCACTTCCTGACGCTGCAATATGCGGCATTTTGACAATGGAGTTAAAAAAAAAAAGAACTGCTGCACAGACACTGGAGTATAGATAGCTGCCAGTTTTGTATTTGTAATCTTTCTGCAATCCTTGCTGTACATTTTCCTTGCTCTTTATATACTCAGGTGTGGTGGGCTGAAATTACCCCCCAAGTAATTTGGAGAACTACTCCCCAGATAAATAGCCGGACCAGCTCAGTTTGGTGTGGTGGAAGAAAATGAAGCTATATTTACAAAGCAAACTATGATCTAGAAATATTAAATGTAATGAATATGTACCAAATATACAATATATGTACAATATATATATATATTTACAATTTGTAAAAGCCACAGAAACTCCTCAGATTTCCCTGGATAGATCCAGGGGTACCATTCACCTCCTCCTCCTCTCCCTCCCTCCTTGCCTTTACCTCACTCAGTAGTCAAAACAGAGATACCCCTAGCAAGGCCACGGAAGAGATCGATCAAGCAAAAAGTTTCAAGCAGAAGCAACAGAAGAAGAGAGAAAGAACTGTTTACACCACTAGTCTATATCCCCATTAGCAAGCCAATGAATTATATAGATCTTACCATTATTTTTCTTTTGTAACCAATGGTAATAATTTTACCTTCAGTCTTTGCAGTCAGTATCTAGACTAAAGTTCCCCCTTCAAACAGGCTATAAACTTCCTTAAATGTTAGCTATACAGCTTTCTACATTTAGCCCATATCTGGGGCTAAACTGTAGCAGTGACTCTATCACCAAATAACTCCTCCCCAGAAGAGAAGGGGAATCGGGACAAAGAGAAAAGACCCTCAAATTTAAATATAAACAGATATTATATATAACAGATATTTATGTTTAAATATAAACAGGATTCTTCTTGACAAACTGCAAAAGCGAGGAGAATATATGTCATTTTATAGTGGGCTGCTGCTACAGAATCAGTGTGCAAGAAATGGATATGGTACCTTTTCCAATGAGAGAACTCACACTGGAGTGGATTACAGCAATGGCCTTGTAATAGTGTTCAGCTCAGGTACAGCCTGGTCCTTGCTCACAGTTGTGGAGGGTTTTGGTGATGGTGGTGTTTTTTGGGATGTTTATTTGTTGTGGGGTTTTTGTGTGTGTTTTATTTTATTTGGTTGGATTTGTTTATTTTTCTTATTTGTTTGGGCTCGGTTTTATTTTAATTAATGCAATGGCTAATTCAGAAAACATCCCAGGGAACTGGGACCTGAGACATCTGAGTATTCTTAGCCTGATTTAGTATCTTAACCCAGATTTTTACTTTCTAGACAAAATGTCTGAAAACAAAACTGATATATACTAATGTTTCTACAAAGCTGCTTTTTAAGTGAAAGGCAACAATAATAAGGGCATGTTTCTTCCATGTTTCTTCTGGAAACTCAGACAGCATTTGCAGTATTATATTACAACAATTACAGAGAAGACTTAGTGAGTCATATGGTACTCATTTATGGTGACCTATGTGGATATGGAAAGGAGCTCATATAAATATTTAACTTATATGATTAACTAAACCTATAGAAACTCCATAAAGTTGACAAGTGACTAGCAACTGTAACTGAAATCAGGGCTTGTTTGTTTGAATCAATATGCAAACATATAACAAGAGATAGTCCTGACCTCAACAGAAACAATAGAAAACATTATGTAGAGCAATCTTGTTGCGTGTTGTAATGTCTTACGCAAACTTCTCAAGGGTGTCTGACATTTCAAGAATGACAGAAGTGTTTCAGAATTTTAAAAGCCATTCTCTCCTATGCTATGCCAAACCTTAGATGTGACATAATTAAAGTTCTATTCCATGATATTTATGAGTCAAGTGCAAAGTTTAATGTTAATATTCCATGGCAAATTCATGAAAGGTAGAAATGTGTTCATTTGCAGCTGTGTCTATGAAATATGATGTTTCTGCAGGATCAAAGATGAGATAGAAAATACATGAATGTTTAAACTACATGTTGAGGGAGACCGAAGGAAGAAAGCTTTGAAAAACTAGGGCAGATACACTGGGAACTGCTGTGAGTATTGCTTAGCCAGCATCTTAACAGCAGGCAGGGGTCCAATTGTGAAGGTCTGCTCTAGCCGTCTCCAGCGCTCCAGGGTACAGTAATGTCATTGGGCAGCATCCCAGCACAGCCCAAGGGGAGTGAGAGAGGACTTTTCACTAGACCAGCAAGGCACTGCACTTCTCACCTAGCCTGCGCTCAGTCTGCAAGAAGTCTAGTCTAAGCTACTGGTAAACTGGGAAAAGAGGCAGATGTTTGTGGAATTTATATTCCTGACAGGGTTTTCTAAGCTGTAGGATGGGGAAGCACTATTGTTGTCCTGGTTTTGTCAGGACAGAATCCCAGGCCAGCCATGGGCTGCAGGCCATTAGCAGTTCTGAATCAGCCTGGACATCTGACTTGAGTTGGCTACTGGTATATCCCATACAATGAGCATCACACTCAGTGTAAAGGAGAAAGTTTATTGAGAAGGGACTCTCTTGCTAGAGTTTTATGCTTTGGCTCCTCTTCACCCTGCTGCTTTTCTTGTGCTTGAGGCCTGCAAGATGGAAGAAACATGCCCTTATTATTGTTGCCTTTCACTTAAAAAGCAGCTTTGTAGAAACATTAGTATATATCAGTTTTGTTTTCAGACATTTTGTCTAGAAAGTAAAAATCTGGGTTAAGATACTAAATCAGGCTAAGAATACTCAGATGTCTCAGGTCCCAGTTCCCTGGGATGTTTTCTGAATTAGCCATTGCATTAATTAAAATAAAACCGAGCCCAAACAAATAAGAAAAATAAACAAATCCAACCAAATAAAATAAAACACACACAAAAACCCCACAACAAATAAACATCCCAAAAAACACCACCATCACCAAAACCCTCCACAACTGTGAGCAAGGACCAGGCTGTACCTGAGCTGAACACTATTACAAGGCCATTGCTGTAATCCACTCCAGTGTGAGTTCTCTCATTGGAAAAGGTACCATATCCATTTCTTGCACACTGATTCTGTAGCAGCAGCCCACTATAAAATGACATATATTCTCCTCGCTTTTGCAGTTTGTCAAGAAGAATCCTGTTTATATTTAAACATAAATATCTGTTATATATAATATCTGTTTATATTTAAATTTGAGGGTCTTTTCTCTTTGTCCCGATTCCCCTTCTCTTCTGGGGAGGAGTTATTTGGTGATAGAGTCACTGCTACAGTTTAGCCCCAGATATGGGCTAAATGTAGAAAGCTGTATAGCTAACATTTAAGGAAGTTTATAGCCTGTTTGAAGGGGGAACTTTAGTCTAGATACTGACTGCAAAGACTGAAGGTAAAATTATTACCATTGGTTACAAAAGAAAAATAATGGTAAGATCTATATAATTCATTGGCTTGCTAATGGGGATATAGACTAGTGGTGTAAACAGTTCTTTCTCTCTTCTTCTGTTGCTTCTGCTTGAAACTTTTTGCTTGATCGATCTCTTCCGTGGCCTTGCTAGGGGTATCTCTGTTTTGACTACTGAGTGAGGTAAAGGCAAGGAGGGAGGGAGAGGAGGAGGAGGTGAATGGTACCCCTGGATCTATCCAGGGAAATCTGAGGAGTTTCTGTGGCTTTTACAAATTGTAAATATATATATATATTGTACATATATTGTATATTTGGTACATATTCATTACATTTAATATTTCTAGATCATAGTTTGCTTTGTAAATATAGCTTCATTTTCTTCCACCACACCAAACTGAGCTGGTCCGGCTATTTATCTGGGGAGTAGTTCTCCAAATTACTTGGGGGTAATTTCAGCCCACCACACCTGAGTATATAAAGAGCAAGGAAAATGTACAGCAAGGATTGCAGAAAGATTACAAATACAAAACTGGCAGCTATCTATACTCCAGTGTCTGTGCAGCAGTTCTTTTTTTTTTTAACTCCATTGTCAAAATGCCGCATATTGCAGCGTCAGGAAGTGGGCAGGAAAAGTGGAGGCCACGTAGCAGGGAAGGATTTGGTCATTCTTGGTCTCTGTGTTTCTCCCATTTTTGTGACATCTCTACAAGCTAAGAGGCTTGTAGAAAGGACTGGAGTCAGAGGCACATGGGTGCCACTGTATGTCTGATTCTGAGCTGCAAGTTTCACAGCAGAACAGAGCTCAGAGTTTTAAATGAGTTTTAAATGAGCTAGTTTCATTATATCTGCTCTTTGATATTGTAACCACCTGGGAGTGTAATTTGGGAAGATAAGAGTGTATAACAATCATGTAATACTTATTTTTACTCCATTTAAGTAAATACTTATTTAATTCTTCTGACTAGTGTTAAGTATTAAAACATGCTGAGTAGCACATTTAAGGTCAAATTACAGACAAGATTTTCACCTCATTTAAAGAATAAGATTAATCATGTTTAATTTTTGATAAATTTCGCTGCATTTTGTTGCTTGATGGACAGGTATCTCAATGATTTAATTGAGGTTTCAGGCCATCATTCCTTTATATGCTGCAGTATAATTTGTGTGGAAGCAGGGCTGCTCTGCTTTGGTTCAAAGTAGGAGGTGAGATCAAGGCATCAGCAATCCAGCAATCCAGGATGTTCCTGGACTGCATAGAAGACAACTTCCTCCTCCAAATGGTAGAGGAACCAACAAGAAAAGGTGCTACGCTGGACCTTGTTCTCACCAACAGGGAAGGGCTGGTAACCAATGTGAGGCTCAGAGACGGCCTTGGCTGCAGTGACCATGAAGCAGTTGAATTTAATCTCCTCAGGCCAATCAGGAGGACCTATTCTAAGCTTACAACCCTAGACTTTAGGCGTGCAGACTTTGATCGCTGCAGGGATCTGCTAGACAAAGTGTCGTGGGATGAAGCCCTGAAGGGAAGAGGGACCCAGGACAGCTGGTCAGTATTCAAGGACCACCTCCTCTGTGTCCAGGAGCTATGTATACCTACAAGGAGAAAAGCAGGAAAGAATGCTAGGAGGCCTGCCTGGATGAACAAGGAGCTACTGGACACACTATTACTTAAAAAGAAACTCTACAGGAAGTGGAGGGAAGGACAGCTAGAACAGGGGGTATATAAGGAAGCTGCCTGAGCAGCAAGAGGCCTGGTTAGGAAAGCCAAAGCAGAGTTGGAATTGAATCTAGCCAGGGAGGTTAAAGGGAACACTAAGAATTTCTATAGGAATGTTAATGACAAGAAGTGGACTAAGGAAGGTGTGGGCCCCCTCAGAAAGGAAACTGGTGAATTAGTCACAAGTGATGTGGAAAAAGGCTGAGGTACTCAATAACTTCTTTACCTCAGTCTTCACTGCAAAGGCCTCTAGCCACACTCCTGGTGTCATGGAAGACGATGCCAGGGACAGGGATGAAGAACTGCCCATCATAAGTGAAGATCAGGTTCGTGATTACCTGAAGAACCTGAAAGTGTTCAAGTCCATGGGACCCGACGGGATACACAAACGGGTACCGAGAGACCTGGCAGATGAGGTTGCCAAACCCCTCACTATTATATTCCAAAAGTCATGGCAGACTGGGGAAGTCCCCACAGACTGGAAAAGGGGAAACATTACTCCCATTTTCAAAAAGGGCAAGAAGGAGGAACCTGGGAACTATAGGCCAGTCAGTCTCACCTCTGTGCCCGGAAAGATCATGGAGCAGATCCTCCTGGAGGCACTACTGACTCAGAAGAATAGTGAAGAGGTGATTGGGAACAGTCAGCATGGCTTTGCCAAGGGCAAATCCTGCCTGACAAACCTGGTGGCCTTCTATGAGCAGGTGACAGCATTAATAGATGAGGGGCGAGCAACTGATGTCATTCACCTGGACATGAGCAAAGCCTTCGACACTGTCCCGCACCACATCCTGGTCTCCAAACTGGTGACACATGAGTTTGATGGATGGACCACTAGATGGATAAAGAATTGGCTTGATGGCCGCACCCAAAGAGTGGCTGTCAATGGGTTCATGTCCCAATGGAGGCCAGTGACAAGCAGAGTCCCTCAGGGATCAGTCCTGGGACCAGTCTTGTTCAACATCTTTGTGGGTGCCATGGACAGTGGCATTGAGTGCACCCTCAGCAAGTTTGCTGATGACACCAAGCTGTGTGGTGCAGCGGACACGCTGGAGGGAAGGGATGCCATCCAGAGGGACCTTGACAGGCTGGAGAGGTGGGCACAAGCCAACCTCATGAGCTTCAACAAGACCAACTGCAGGGTCCTGCATCTGGGTCGAGGCAATCCCAGGCACAAATACAGGCTGGGCAGTGACCAGTGACTGGCTGGAGAGCAGCCCTGAGGAGAGAGACTTGGGGGTGCTGGTGGATGAGAAGCTCAACGTGAGCTCTCAATGTGCACTTGCAGCCCAGAAAGCCAATCAGATCCTGGGCTGCATCAAGAGAAGTCTGGCCAGCAGGTCAAGGGAGGTGATTCTTCCCCTCTACTCAGCTCTGGTGAGACCCCACCTGGAGTACTGCATCCAGTTCTCGAGCCCCTATTACAGGAGGGATGTGGACGTGCTGGAGCGTGTCCAGAGAAGGGCCACGAGGATGATCAGATGACCTAACATTCTGTGATTCTGTGAAAAGAAAGACAATCTCATGTGAAACTTCTGGACCCAGAAGTCAATGCTGATATGGATACTGATTGGCACTGTTTAAGAACACAGGCATAGTGTTTGCTTGAAATAAACAAGCTTAGAAGATTATACACTTCAACTACAGTAAAGAACCTAAAATAATCATAGGAGAAGAATAATCAAGAAAAGAATTCTAAAATTTCCAAACTACTCCCTCTTAAGTATCACAATTTTGTAAATCTCAAAGTCTGCATTTTCTGCATAAAGTAAAATGCTGAATAGCATGAAGAAATTAAACACATAAATATAAATGGAAAATTATTTGGTGGTAGATTATAAATCATGACAGAATTTGTAGGCAACAATGACAACTCTGCTAGTGCTGTAAAGTTAAATCTATATTTAAGATTCTAAGTGGAGACAGATAAAAAAGGCATGGCAAAGTTAAATCAAATAATGTAGCTAAAAATATTTATTATAATAAAAAATATTTTATTATAATAAAAAATATTTATTATAAAACCAAAATGTCAGGGTAAGTGGTTCAACTTCACAGATCCAAATGGATTACCAGTATGTTTTGTTAAGCCTTTTTTGTATTGTATTTTCTCATAAAGCTTGAGCAAATCTGAGCAATGAAGACTACAGTCAAATCTATAGGTTGCTGTCTGCTCTCAATATTCTTGGAGCTATGACCTTAGAAGTGGACAACTATAACTATTAGAATTGCTCTTATAGTAGCTCTGCTATTTTCATTTTACACCTATGGTGCTGCTAGGCCTTCCACATCATCAGGAAATTGAGGAAGAAATGTACATTGGTGTCAATTAGAGCTTTTTGGCAAATGTTTCTACAATAGATGTACTTTTTAAGCTGGGATTTGTGTTATTTTTCAGACAAAGAAATACTGAAAAAAAAGGTAATAATTGAACCTTTGTAAAACAGACAGGAATAGCGAGAGTAAGTCAGAAGGTCACTTAGAAGTGAAGTAGGATTTTTATTTTTCTTTTCATTTTTTTAAAGAAAAATAAAGAACATGAAAGGTCACAATACCAGGTATTAAAACAATTGCAATGCATTAGCATAAAGTCCAGTCCTGCAGGAGCTCAAAAACTGTGAAGCTTACAGGAGATCTCTATGAATTCATTCCTTCAGCTATGTGCTGTGTGATCTTGGTGGTTTATTTTCCATGAATGCCAAGGCAAATGTTGTGAACAGCAATACCAGTTTGAAAGTTCATCTGGTCAAAAGATAAAAAAGATGTGTTACGTTGAATGTTGGTGTACACTAATCTATTCAGAGAAGAAACCTATCATTGCTGCTCTGTGCTTACATACCTGTTTGTTGTTAGGGATATGGTCTTTTTCTTTTTTTTTTCTGGGAAATATAGCTTTCTCCTGCAATCACTCTTCAAATTTACTCAGAGATGAATAGCAATTATCCCAAAACAGACGGATACACAGCTCTGCTGGAACTTCTTTCCACTATGACCACCTATAAATCAGCACAAAAATCTGACTCTCATTTATTAACTGCTCAGTTTCTGCAACAATCTTTAATAGAGGTTTGATGAATACAAGTTAAATACTCAGGTAGGCTGTATCAGCAGGGTTTTCCTTATGAGCACTGATGCTGACCTTTTTGAAGAATCACACTTTTGAGGTAGAGCCCTCATAAACATACAAGAAAGACTCTGCATACAATTGCAAAGGAAATTATATTTCTGTGTTCATGATTTCTAATTTTACTATAAAATTTAATATTTGTCAGAGATATATTTAAAGTGAAACTTGTTAAAATTATTCAGAATCTGTTTTTTAAATTAGGATTATGTACTGATATTTTTGTTTACTAATCATGAAGTTTTCAGTTGTACTGCAGACGTTTTTCGAATAAATGTCCGTAGTTTTCTTTCCATGTATTTAATTTCCATTATAATATCCTCATTGCACTATATTCTAGCAAAGAATTCCATGACTAGTCTAGCTTCAACTTCTATTATGTTTAAACTACAGTAGAAAATTATTTTAGAGCCTAAATCAAGTATTGATTACAACATTTAAGTAACACCAGCTAGTGAAATGGTTATCATTATTGCTGTTGATGAATCTGAAGTTTGTAACGCCTATTAAAACTGCACATTAAACTAGCTACAGGTAAAACTTAATATGTGCCATAATGTAAGATAAAGTTTGATACTAATAGTTATGGAATATGATGATATCCAATGAGCTGTTAATTGCCACTGATTCTGTTTTCTTTAAAAACATTAGCATTTACTTTTTCTTTTATTTTCTTTTTCTTTTCCTTTTTCAGAAAATAGGTGGTGTTTTTCCTGGATTTTGACATGATATGTAATTTCATAATGTGTTTTGAAACTGCTATTCACGTTTTTTGGGTCATTGATGTAGGATTGTCCCATATTTTCAAATACTTGATAATGCTATCAGTAATGTGAATATTGTGATATTTGTGCATTTTTATAGAATGTTGCTCTACAACATTTTGTAGAATGTTGCTGATACATTTTCCTGCCTCTGTAATTCATCTTTAAAAAGAGCAATGGGTGCTCATTTTGGGATGTTGTTGCTGTATTTTAACTTGTTTTTATCAAGACATCCTAAAGAGATAAAACTATCAGGTTCTTTACAAACACCAGGCTTTTATATCTTCCCATTCCATTAAGAATAGCTCTAACAAAATCACAATTGATGCTGTACTCACCAACAACTGGCTTCCTTTTAATGAAAATGAGATCTGAGATATTTTTTTAAGTGAAAACATAGTTCTTGCCAGCCCTGTAGTGCACTATGAAAACATTATCAGTGAATTTACCAAGGTGCATCTCCTCAAGACTGAGATCCAACTTAAATATTTACAAAATCATTAATCAAAATGTTTCTTTCCAAATATCTGTCAATGCATGTGTTATTTCAAAACACTTCACTACAATAATCAGTGTCAACATTTCATATTCTCAGTCCATTTTCAAGTACAATCTTATTCTTGAAGCTTGGTACAGTATCTTCAATGAGGATGGCCTCAAAGCCACTTTGTGACAGACTGCCATCGACACACAGGTCAGTCTCTGACTGTGAATTATGAAATTAATAGAGTAATTCCTAGGTTGTCATCAGTGTGGCCACCACAGAGGAATGGTCAGCATTCAGATTATCCTAAAATGAAGAAAAGGAACACAGTAGACAATATCTCAAAACCTGTTTTATCTTTGTTATTCCAAGGAGCTCTCTGCACAGAGTGTACCTAAATACAGTCACACAGATGTCACTTTTTCTTTCCACAAATATTCTTGGGGAAAAAGAAAAAAATACACAGAGAAAATATTAAACAAATATGTTTTTTTCAGCCACAAAATGTGAATAATATTTTATGTATATTTTGGATTCCATCATATTGCAGTCAAATAAATTAACTTTTAAAAATAGATTTTATTTTAAACTGTTTCTTCACTGCTGCAATATTTTTTGTTTTGAGATCTTGTTACTCTCTCTGCCTGACATCTTCTGAGCTGTGACTAACTTTTATAACATTGGCTGCTTACAAATACAAAATTAGAGATTCTCTTGAGACGAATTCAAAATAGGTTTTCAGACCATCAAGGACTGAAAAGCATATGTCATACAACACTTAATTTGACTATTGTTAAACATTAACTTCAATAAAAAATATTAATGACAAGAGTGGGTTTGTGTTGGTACACTGCTTTGAAGAGCACAATAAATGTTTTTGAAACATACATCACAACCAACAGGATAACTTCTTCACTACATGCCATTTGTTATGTGCCATTCTAAAAAGATGTGTTTTAGTGAAATTATGTGCCTCATTACTTTCACCTACTAAAATATCATTTTTGAGTGTGCAATTAGAAAGTGTCATTAGAAAGTTCTTGTCGTTACCAGGAAAGAAGATATTATTGCCAGGGTTACTGTATCAGCCCCAGAGGTGCTTTCTGAGGGAAATGATACTGCTTTTATTTCTCCTCTGGAATGCACATATGATTGCTTTTATTCAGTCTGCTCACTTCCTTCTAGCACAGCATCTTTCTTCTTTTGTATTTACTGCCATATGGTTTGTAAATTAACTTCTCTTAGGAACTTATTATCCCAGGTGCTGCATGAACCTACCAAGGGTAAGGCTATGCTAGACCTCCTCTTCACCAATAGGGAAGGGCTGGTGGGTGATGTGGTGGTCGGAGGGTGTCTAGAGTCCAGTGACCATGAAATAATTGAATTTTCAGTACTCAGTCAATCTAAGAGGGGCAGCAAGAAAACCTCCACTCTGGACTTCGGAGGGCAGACTTCAGGTTACTAAAGGAACTAACTCAAAAGGTTCTTTGGGAAACAGCTCTTAAAAACAAAGGGGTCCAGGAGGGCTGGACCCCACTTTGTTTTAAAACTGTTTCCCCAAAGAA
>JAWKAJ010000172.1:0-30574 GCA_033816785.1 Picus viridis
AGTCGGCTTGGAAGTAGAGAGGTAAAGAGTTGTCTTTAAGGAATATATATATATATATATATATATATATATATATATATATATATAACAATAACAGAAGAAATGTTCACAAGGGCAAGGAACAATGATGGATGGGAAGGGGACAAAAACAAGAGAGTAATACAAAACCAGCCTTTCTGGGGAAGCGTGGAGGCAGCAGAGAGAAGGATCAGGGCCAACCACGTGGCAGAGGAGCAGGAGGGCAGCTGCAGTAGCTCTCATCCAGCAGAGGCAGGAGCCAAAAAGCTGTGCCAACAGCAACGATGTCCTGCTTTTTATACCCTAGCTGGGCAGGGAGGGGGAGTGGAACAGACTCAGCTTCCCAGGCGAAAAATGCTCTGCAGGGAGTGAAAAGTACCTGCAAGCCCTCCACCCTGCTTTGTTCTTTTGTTTTCAGAAAAGGGTGTTAACACACCACAGGGTGACATTATCTAGAAAAGGTAAGAGAGTCCTACCGCTAGAGTTGGCAGGGCTCATTAAGAGGGCTTTAAACTAGGTCTGAAGGGGGTGGGTGAGGAAATCAGTCCCTCTGCAGATGAAGGAGTGGGGCACAGATTAGGGTCAATAGAGAAGTCAAGAGCCCAGCTGAAGTGCATGTACACCAATGCACGCAGAATGGGCAATAAGCAAGAGGAGCTGGATGTCCTGGTCCACCAGGGTGACTACGATATAGTCACCATCTCAGAAACATGGTGGGATGACACGCATGATTGGCATGCTGCACTGGGGGGTTACAGGCTCTTCAGGAGAGACAGGCAAGGGAGAAGAGGAGGAGGGGTGGCTCTGTATATCAGGGAGTTGCTCTCTGCCACAGAACTTGAGGTAGAGGATGAAGGGATTGAGAGCCTGTGGGTTCAAAACAGGGGGCAGCCTAACAAATCTGACATCCTGGAGTCTGTTATAGACCACCCAACCAGGATGAGGAGGCGGACGAATTATTCTATGAGCAACTGGAGGCTGTTCCAAGATCATCAGATCTTGTCCTTGTGGGTGACCTCAACCTGCCAGATATCTGCTGGGAACTTAACTTGGATGGAGGAACCCAGAAACTCCAGGCCAGTCAGCCTGACCTCAGTGCCAGGGAAAATGATGGAGCAGATTATCCTGGTGGCAATAACTGTGCACCTGCAGGATGGCCAAGGGCTCAGGTCAGCCAACATGATTTTAGGAAGGGCATGTCCTGCCTCTCCAACCTGATCTCCTTCTATGATATGGTGACGCGCCTGGTGGATGTGAGGAGGCCTGTGGATGTGGTCTACATGGACTTACAATACAATACACCAGGTTGAAAGAGACCTTCAAGATCATCGCGTCCAACCTATCAACCAATCCAACCCACCTAAACAACTAAACCATGCAACCAAGCACCCCATCAAGTCTCCTCCTGACCACCTCCAATGAAGGTGACTCCACCACCTCCACGGGTAGCCGATTCCAATGGCCAATCACTCTCTCTGTATAGAACTTCTTCCTAACATCCATCCTAAACCTCCCCTGGTGCAGCCTGAGACTGTGTACTCTTGTTCTGGTCCCGGCTGCCTCAGCCTTTCCTCATAGAGCTTGTGTTCCTAAGCCCTCACCAACTTTGTTGCCCTTCTCTGGACATGTTCCAGCAAGTCAACATCCTTCCTAAACTGAGGGGCCCAGAACTGGACACAGGACTCCAGCTGCGGCCTAACCAGTGCAGTGTACAGGGGCAGAATGACCTCCCTGCTCCTGCTGGCCACACTGTTCCTGATGCAGGCCAGGATGCCATTGGCCCTCTTGGCTGCCTGGGCACACTGCAGGCTCATATTCGGCCTACCATCAATCAGTACCCCCAAGTCCCTCTCTGCCTGGCCGCTCTCCAGCCACTCTGATGCCTGCCTGTAGCTCTGCATGGGGTTGTTGTGGCCAATGAACCCGGCACTTGGATGTGTTCAATCTCATGCCATTGGATTCTGCCCATCTGTCCAGCCTGTCGAGGTCCCTCTGCAAAGCCTCTCTACCCTCCAGCAGATCAACTCCTCAGCAAGGCCTTTGACACTGTCCCCCACAGCAAACTGCTGGCCAAGCTGTCAGCTCGTGGCTTGGACAGCAACACTCTGCGCTGGGTTAGGAACTGGCTGGAGGGACGAGCCCAGAGAGTGGTGGTGAATGGTGCCACCTCCAGCTGGTGGCCAGTCACCAGTGGCGTCCTCCAGGGATCAGTGCTGGGCCCATCCTCTTTAATATCTTCATTGCTGATCTGGATGAGGGGATTGAGACAGTCATCAGCAAATTTGCAGATGACACCAAGTTGGGAGCAGGTGTTAGTCAGTTAGAGGGCAGAAGGGCTCTGCAGAGGGACCTTGACAGGCTGGACAGATGGGTGGAGTCCAGCAGGATGGCATTCAGCAAGTCCAAGTGCCTGGTGCTGCACTTTGGCCACAACAACCCCAAGAGACCTCGAAGATCATCGAGTCCAACCTGTCACCACAGATCCCATGACTACACCATAGCACCAAGTGCCATGTGCAATCCCCTCTTGAACACCTCCAGGGATGGTGACTCCACCATCTCTCTGGGCAGCCAATTCCAATGGTGAATGACTCTCTCAGTGAAGAACTTTCTCCTAACCTCGTGCCTAAACTTCCCCTGGTGCAGCTTGAGACTGTGTCCTCTTGTTCTGGTGCTGGTTGCTAGAGAGAAGAGGCCAACCTCTTGTTGGTTATAATCACCTTTCAGGTAGTTGTAGAGAGCAATGAGGTCATCCCTGAGCCTCCTCTTCTCCAGGCTGAACAACCCAGCTCCTTCAGCCTCTCCTCATAGGGCTTGTGCTCAAGGCCTCTCTCCAGCCTTCTTGCCCTTCTTTGGACATGTGCTCCAGGAATCTTCTGGACTGCCTCCTCTCTGCTGAATTAAGTTCCCAGCAGATATCTGGCAGGTTGAAGTCACCCACAAGGACAAGATCTGATGATCTTGAGACAGCCTGCAACTGCTTATAGAATATTTGACACAGGACTCCAGCTGCGGCCTAACCAGAGCAGTGTTTTTGTTATTGTTATTATCCCAAAACATTCAGCCAGAGTGTTCAGAAAGTGTCCATTTCTTAAAGGCACAGCCTAAACCGGTCACAAGGGAGAATATAGGTGGGAAGATACCCAAAGGAAAATACTGCATACATCACTGCATTTCAGTGCTGTCAATTATTGTGTTTTGGGGAATCAAACAAGTCTGAGGGCTTTTATTTTTAATAAGGATAATTTATTTCTTTAAAAAATAGAAGTATCTAAGGACTGAAATATAAAGAAACATCAAGACATAGGAATTATGAGTGCTCCTAATAAGTATCCTTGGCTGTTATAAAAGGTAAAGTTGGGGAAAAAAATCCAAACAACAAAACAACAAAAAAAGTAAAAAAGTGATTCTTTAAATCTATACATTATAGAATTACAGTATCACAGTATCACAGTATCACAGTATAACCAAGGTTGGAAGAGACCCCAAGGATCACCAAGTCCAACCTGTCCCAACAGACCTCACAACTAGACCATGGTACCAAGTGCCATGTCCAATCTCCCCTTGAACACCTCCAGGGACAGCGACTCCACCACCTCCCTGGGCAGCATATTCCAATGACGAATGACTCCCTCAGTGAAGAACTTTTTCCTCACCTCGAGTCTAAACCTCCCCTGGCACAGCTTGAGACTGTGTCCCCTTGTTCTGGTGCTGGTTGCCTGGGAGAAGAGACCAACCCCCTCCTGTCCACAACCACCTTTCAGGTAGTTGTAGAGGGCAATGAGGTCACCCCTGATCCTTCTCTTCTCCAGGCTAAACAGCCCCAGCTCCCTCAGCCTCTCCTCATAGGGCTTGTGTTCAAGGCCTCTCACCAGCCTTGTTGCCCTTCTCTGGACACGTTCAAGTGTCTCGATGTCCTTCCTAAACTGAGGGGCCCAGAACTGGACACAGGACTCAAGGTGTGGCCTAACCAATGCAGAGTACAGGGGCACAATGACCTCCCTGCTCCTGCTGGCCACACTATTCCTAGTACAGGCCAGGATGCCATTGGCCCTCTTAGCCACCTGGGCACACTGCTGGCTCATGTTTAGGCGGGTGTCAATCAGCACCCCCAGGTCCCTCTCTGTTTGGCAGCTCTCCAGCCACTCTGACCCCAGCCTGTAGCTCTGCATGGGGTTGCCGTGGCCAAAGTGCAGCACCCGGCACTTGGACTTGTTAAATGCCATGCCATTAGACTGTGCCCATCTGTCCAGTAATTAAAGTGTCATGCTTATGTGAAAGTACAGAAAATGTGCACGTCCATATTCAACCTTTATTTAATGGAGTAGTAGTCACTTAATGTTTGCTAGAAATAAAACCTAAGCTTTAATAAACATGGTTTTTCATGTTAATTAGGCTACAAATTTGGTTCTCAAATCTTAAACCTCCAGTGGAATTTTCCCAAAATGTATTTCCATTCCTTTTGGCTTAATTATCAGTATTTATTATAGAAACAAACTTAAAAAAATCCCTGCATATTATTTATTATAGTGGGATGTAATAAAATCAGGCTTTTAATCAGGTGATGTAATACACAGCAACTGATTTTAACAACAGGGAAGAGTAACTAAGATATTAATGACTTCTGTACGTAAATTCAGCTAGATAGGGAGTTGTGAACCAACATGTGAACAGGTTGTGAACTCACATTAAATAATATATGTCATTGTGTGCTGAGCTAATGGGGCTCATTTTGGGCACAGGAGATTCTCTGTTTAGGGTATAATGAAAGATAAAGTTGGAAAAAAATCAAACCAACAGAACAACAAAAAAAGCAAAAAAATTGATTCTTTAAATCTATACATTATAGAACTAGATGATGACTAGGAAGAAAGGATACCAAGATAGAATTTTATTATAAAAGTAAAATAACAGCTTGGGGACAATTACTCCAGGAGAGAGTAAAGCTTGGTATGACAGTAGAATCATATATAATGTTGTTCCAGTGTTTGACTTTCCACTCCAACAACCTCTCTCTGGTCATGCCTTTTTGGATTTACAGGCATTTTCATTATTTTATAAAAATTTTATGAAAAGTAGAATGCAGGCCACCCATTCACCCTTGTTTACCCAAGAACTTCTTGCCTTTTGGTGATATTTATTGAGAGGAAAGAAAAATGTAGAAGGAATACAGGGTCCAAAAACTTACGAAGTAAAGGTTCTATGTAATAAACTGGGTTATAAGCCATTTCAGGGGAAAGTGAAAGAGACTGAAGAAAAGATAGGTGAGCTGAACAGTCCTGAGATATTTCTATTTAGGCTAAGTTACCTCTCATTAACATTCTCCTAAATTTACAGATGTGTTCTACTAATTTTATACAGGTCTCTAAATGTGATATATGTCACTTCATTTAACAATTTAAGATCTAAGGTTGTAGGTTTCTTATAAGAAGGCTTGCAATGGTGGTTACCCTTTGACGTGATCAATAGATCAAAATAAATTGAAACAATTATTATTGCATGGGATGCAATATTGATGTAGCTGAAGAAAACACTACATATAAGCAAGAGTGGATTGGATAATGATTATAAAAATGAAGAATATTTGAGATTCATCTTTTTTCCCCCTAGCTACTAAAATACTATGCTATCTTGGGTAAATCTCTTGTTGTCCCTGAATTTTTTATTACTTTGGGGAAAAAATATTCTTATAAAGAGATAATATTGATGTTATGACAGTATCCTGGGTTTAACCAGGATAGGGTTAATTTTCTCACAAGACAATGGGAGAGGGCACACCCAGCATAGCCAAATGAATGAGCCAATTGCATAGTTGATACCATATAGATATCATATATAACAAGAGGGCTAGCTCCAGGCAGACACAATGGTTTTTTGGTATATGATGGTGTCTCGATCTGGAGAGGGAAAGAGATTCAGGTTTTTAATTAATATTCCTGTGTTGTGAAATTAGAGGCACAAACAAGGCCAAAATATCAACAGCTAGACTATTTATTACATAAATACAGTGGATGGATTAGAAACAGAGGGAGAGAGAGGAGAAATAGAGAGGGAGAAAGAGAAGGAATAGGGAGAAGAAGGAGAAAGTAGGAAAGGGATTATGTTAACAAAGGTCAGAGGTGGAGAGAGTGTTTTCAGAGTCCAAGGTCCGTGGTGTTGCTCCGTGATGTTTCCAGCTTGTGGTGCCATCTGCTTTCTTCAAACTTGACAGTGTCACTCAGATCTTTTTAAACAGTTTCTTAGTCCTTAGGTGAGATGTCCAGGTGTTGTTCCCCAGGACATCGTTCTGGGAAATCATCCTTAGGTAAGTGTCCCTGTATTGTTCACCGGGAAATTGGTCGGGAAATCGTCTTTAGGTAAATATCCAGATATCGTTCCCCAGGAAATCTTTCTGTGTACTCAGGTGAGTTTGGGCAGGGTCTGGATGGAGAGGGGGAAGAGGCCTCCGCCTCCTCCTTCTCCATCTACCTACCCACACACTCATTACACAGGTGGTGCATCCATTGTCTCACCATCCTCCCTCCCTGGGTTATCTGATAGCTGGAAATTATCTTGTCCTAAAGGTGTGATGGTTGAGTCCTTGGGCCATTATTGTAGGCCAGCTGCAGTCTGGTTATCTTTTGTTGGGGCACATCTTGATTCATGATGTAATCACAAGGTGATTTGCATCCAGGATTGGTAGACAGGATTCCTACAGATGGTGTCAGGTGTTCCATTTTATATCACTCACTGAGTCTTTTAAACATAAATGTCCTGAAGCAAAATGCCATTAACCTTAAAACATGGAAGGCAGATAACATGTCAGTCAAAGTATGCTCTTCGATGCCCTCTACTAGAGACTAGGCAACATGCCTGGTTTTAATCATGAATTTGATGCCTGCATCCATATGTAATTACAATTTAAAAAAACCCTAAATGGGGATGAGGAACATTTTCTTTTTATCTATATTACTATAATGAAGAATAGGTGAAGTGAGAAAGGTAGGGGGTTTTTTGTTTGGTTTTAATGCAGATGCTTTTGTAACTAGACCATCAGGACCATAGTTGCCATTTCAGAAACATGGTGGGACAACACACATGATTGGAATACTACCCCCGGGGGTTGCAGGCTCTTTGGGAGAGACGGGCAGTGGAGAAGAGGAGGAGTGGTGTTGCTCTTTGCCACAGTGCAACAGAGTTCCACTCCCCACTCCCCACTCCCCACTCCCCCACTCCCCACTCCCCACTCCCCACTCCCCACTCCCCACTCCCCACTCCCCACTCCCCACTCCCCACTCCCCACTCCCCACTCCCCACTCCCCACTCCCCACTCCCCACTCCCCACTCCCCACTCCCCCACTCCCCACTCCCTGCCCAGCTAGGGTATAAGAGGGAGGACACTGCTTCCCACTGCAGGCTTGAACTCATGACCTTCCCATTAAGAGTCTTATGCACTACCAACTGAGCCACATGGTCCCCCCTAGCTGGGCAGGGAGCGGGGAGTGGAACAGACTCAGTTTCCCAGGGGAAAATGCCCTGCAGGGAGGGCAAAGTACTTGCAAGCCCTCCACCCTGGTTTGTTTTTTTTTCCAGGATGGGCATTAACCCACCACAATGCCTTTGGAAGGAGGGGGAGGCTTCTCATGGTATGTTTAAGGATGTTGTTAGATTATGCAGGAGAAAAATTAGAGAGGCAAAGGCCCAGTTAGAACTTAAGCTGGCCACCTCTGTAAAAGACAATACAAAGCATTTTTACAAATATATTAATTCTAAAAAGAGGGGCAAGAAGAACCTCCACTCCTTATTGGACCTGGAGGGGAACACTGTAACTTAAGATGAGGAAAAGTCTGAAGTCCCAAATACCTTCTTTGCCTCCATTTTCAGCAGTAAGGCAGGAGGACTCCAGGATAACTGGCCTCCTGAGATGGGGTCAGGGAGCAGTATAATTCCCCTGAAATCCATGAGGAAGCAACTAGGGACTTGCTGAGCCAATTGGATACTCACAAGTCCATGGGACCAGATGGGATCTATCCTAGGTTGCTGAGAGAGCTGGCAGATGAGCTGGACAATGATGGACTCTCCATCATTTTCCACCAGTCCTGGCTCACCACAGAGGTCCCAGATGACTGGAAACTGGCCAGTGTGATCCCCATCCACAAGAAAGGTCAGATGGAGGAACCCAGAAACTCCAGGCCTGTCAGCCTGACCTCAGTGCCAGGGAAAATTATGGAGCAGATTATAATAGTAACTGCAGCAATAACTGCGCACCTGAAAGATGGCCAAGGGCTCAGGTCCAGCCAACATGGATTTACGAAGGGCAGATCCTGCCTCTCCAACCTGATCTCCTTCTGTGATCAGGTGACCCGCTTGGTGGATGTGGGGAAGGCTGTGGATGTAGGTCAGACTTATGACTGTAGTGTCTATGGCTTAGTCTGGGAGAACATTTTAGACTACAGCTGCTAAGCAAATCTGGCAGCAGCATGGGGTTGTCTTTTTATTTCAGAAAACCAGTAATATCATTCATTTTCTCCTGCTACTTACATAGGTGTATTGATGGAGTTGTCTTTGACATTTTGCAAGAGTAACCAGCACAACCAAGAAAAATAGGGAACATCCTTACATTATTTAAGGAGACCACTCAAGAATTTCTAAACATTTAATGTGCAGTCAGCTGCCAAAGAATATATTGTTTGTTTGGTAACAATTTTATGCATATGCACACACCCCCAAAAAAAACCCCAAACAGTGCAGATTCTCTATGTTCTGTGGAGCTGACTCTCAGTTCCTCTTATTTACCCTGGACTCATTGTCTAAAATGTTTTTTAACAATATTTTCATGCTGAATATATTTTTTTCCAAAGTGGGTATGGAAATTCAGTGATATAGGATGCTGATCCACACTAGCTTCCTTTAATGATGAAGCTAGTTAAAGAGAATGCTATTTTGCTTTCATTATTCTGGATGCTTTACACTGCATTGATGAAATTGTTTGAATTTTTAAAAAAAAAAGAAAGATATCTTTTAGAATGAAATAGATTTAAAGATGTGTGAGAATTTAGGATTGCAATTTCATACTTGTGAAAGGAGCTGCCATTAAAAAAACTGTGTCATTACATCTATATATGTATGCTTTTGCAGGCTAATCTGCACACATAGAAACATGCACTTAAAGCACAGTAGATCCTTGATCTACACTATTATGCAGTCATTAATATACAATCCATGTATTAGAGAGTCCCTGAGTATGAATCTCTGTCTATGGAAGAGTGAGAAATTCAAGATGAGGGCAATGCTCCTGTCCTGCTCCTTTCAGAAGTGCTCCTCATTTATGATAGCCTAAGACCACTGTGAAGTTGCAACTAAGGCAGATATTCAGGCCAAACAGCCTCTTGAGCAGAGTACAATTCCAGCTCAACAGAAGTAGATATGATAATATTTCTTGCAATACATATTTTGTATGCTAATGAGGGACATATGTTCTAGAAGTCAACTTTTTTTGGTAATATTAGGATATTCTACTGTTCAGTTCATGAGTCCTTGTGGAAGATACTGTGCCCAAAGGCTCTCCAAAGTCACAGCTGTTTGAGGTTTGAGGTGTGTGAGTTGGTAGCAGTTAAGATAAGATACCTATGTATGTTAGCAAGTCTTGCCATACAATTCATATACAGGAATTAGACTGCAAAATATTTAGTCATTCTTAGCCCACAAGAATGTGTGGATTTGTTTGTGTGTATGTGTATATTTGTATATAAGAAATAGAAGAAATAAAACTAGTTTCTATAATAACAAGAAGTCTAAAATATGGAGCAAAAGTAAAGGAAAAACAGAAAATATTTCCAGAATAATGTTTGTCCCTAAGAGAGGTAGAAAATACATATTGAAATAGAGAAAACTATTTGTATAAATGCAAACAGTCACAATGGCATAAGGCTTACATGTTATGTATAATTGAATCCTTTTTTAATCAATAAAAAGTGGACTGTTTAGTTTTCTTACAGGGTTCACAAGAAGATGACACCAAGTTATATTAATAATTAGTTGTAATACAATACTAAGTTATATTAACGCTTAACTATTCCAAAAACTGCATCAAAGCATATGTGGCACAGATTTATAAGGGCAAAAGAATAAAAAGAGCTAGCCACATAGCAGCCACATAGCAGCTGTTTCTTGGATATATACACTGTTTTTCTGTTTAGCTGCTGAATTGTCCAAAAA
This sequence comes from Picus viridis, assembly GCA_033816785.1. NCBI lineage: Eukaryota > Metazoa > Chordata > Aves > Piciformes > Picidae > Picus > Picus viridis. Next base: position 10,216 of record JAWKAJ010000172.1, read on the forward strand.
CTTTATCAAAAAGTTGAAGGTATGTAGTTAGTCCAAACTAGTATTTTGTTCTTCATCTGATGAAAGTTCTGAATTTTATCTATTAAGTGTAACCATAGCTGAACTGGGAATTTGAAGAGCAGAAATAATGGTTGAAATAATGGTTCAGCATTTTGAAAGGTGTCAAGATCTGTGGGTTTGTTGGTTGGTTGGTTTTGGTGTGGGGTTGTTTTGTTGTTGTTGTTTTTGCTATAAGACAAATATGTAATAATAAGTTGTGGTTCAGCTGGAAGGAATTTGTAAAAAAGATTCTGTAACATAGGCATAGGATAGAAATAAAAATTTTAATAATCTACCTAACTGCACAAAGAAGAAAACTTTGAGGCAGTAAAACATACATATGAATTACAGAATCATAGAATACCCCAAGCTGGAGGGGACCCACATGGATCAGAGAGTCCAATTTCCTGGTCCTCGCAGAAGAATCTGAAATTAAGCTATGTAACTAAGATACAGATGCTCTTTGGCAGATTGCTTGGGCAATCTGTTCTGCTGACCAGCTACTCTCTCTGTGAAGAACCTTTTCCCAATGTCCAGTCAGAACTTTCCCTGGCAGAACTTAATTCCATTTCCTCACATCCTGTCCCTGATCACCAAAGAGAGGATATCAACATCTTCTCCTCTGCCCATGTTGAGGAACTTCTGAATGTCAATGAGGTCACCCCCAGCTTTCTCTTCTTCAAGCAGGAAGCCAAGGGACCTCTGCCACTTTTCCCAAGGCTCACCCTCAAGACCTTTTGCCATATTGTTTGCCTTTCTCTGGACACACTCTAGTAGTTTGATGTCCTTTTTATACTAAAGCTTCCAAAAACTGCACATGGTACATGAGTTGGGATTGTATTTGGGCAGTATGGAGTAAGGAAGAAGGGGTGGAGGGGTGGCCCTGTACATCAGGGAGGCACTAGATGCCTTTGAGCTAGAGTTCAGGGACGATCGGGTTGAGTGCATGTGGGTGAGAATTAGGGGGAAGACCAGCAGGGCAGACATCCTGGTTGGAGATGTTGATGAAGCATTCTATAGGCAGCTTAAGGCTGTCTCAAGATCGCCTGACCTTGTTCTCATGGGCAACTTCAACCCACCTGATATCTGCTGGGATCTCAACACGGCAGAGAGAAGGCAGTCTAAGAGGTTCTTAGAGTACATGGAGGACAGCTTCTTATCCCAGGTGCTATATGAACCTACCAGGGGTGAGGCTATGCTTGACCTCCTCTTCACCAACAAGGAAGGGCTGGTGGGTGATGTGGTGGTCGGAGGGTGTTTAGGCACCACTGATCACGAGATAATTGGGTTTTCGGTATGCAGCCAAGCCAAGAGGGGGAGCAAGAAGACCTCCACTCTGGACTTCAGGAGGGCAGACTTCAGGCTACTCAAGGAACTAACTCAGAAGGTTCCTTGGGATACAGCCCTTAAAAATAAAGGGGTCCAGGAGAGCTGGACCTACTTCAAGAAAGAACTCTTGAAGGCGCAGGAACAGGCTGTGCCAGTGTGCCGGAAGATGAGCCGCCGGGGCAGACGGCCAGCCTGGTTGGGTAATGAACTTCTAAAAGAACTAAGGGAAACAAAGAGGGTGTATCATCTTTGGAAAAAAAGGGGAGGCAACCCATGGAATGTTTAGGGATGCTGCTAGGTCTTGTAGGAAGAAAATTAAGGAGGCAAAAGCACATTTGGAGCTCAGACTGGCCTCTATAAAAGTCCTTCTATAAATATATTAATAGCAAGAGGAAGGGCAAGGACAACTTCCACTCCTTGGTGGGCACGGAGGGGAACGTTGTAACAAAGGATGAGGAAAAGGCAGAGGTACTTAACACCTTCTTTGCCTCAATTTTTACTAGCAGGACAGAACACCTTCCAGACAGCTGGCCTGCAGAGCTGGCAGAAGGAGCCAGGGAGCAGCATAGTACTCCTGTGTTCCAGGATGGGACAGTTAGAGATCTTCTGAGCTGCTTGGATCCCCACAAGGCCATGGGACCAGATGGGATGCATCCTAGGGTGCTGAGGGAGCTGGCAGATGAGCTGTCCAAGCCACTCTCCATCATTTTTCAGCAGTCCTGGCTCACTGGAGAGGTCCCAGAAGACTGGAAGCTGGCCAATGTGGTGCCCATCCACAAGAAGGGCCAGTTGGAAGAGCCAGGGAATTCTAGGCCTGTCAGCCTGACCTCAGTGCCAGGCAAGATTATAGAACGGGTCATTTTGAGTGCGATCACACAGCACTTACAGGATGGCCAGGGGCTCAGGCCTAGCCAGCATGGATTTAGGAAGGGCAGGTCCTGCCTGACCAACCTGATCTCCTTCTATGATCAGGTGACCCGTCTGGTAGACGTGGGGAGGCCTGTGGATGTGGTCTACCTGGACCTCAGCAAGGCCTTTGACACCGTCCCCCACAGCAAATTGCTGGCCAAGCTGTCAGCCCATGGCTTGGACAGGATCACACTGTGTTGGGTTAGGAAGTTGCTCGAGTGCCAAGCCCAGAGAGTGGTGGTGAATGGTGCCACATCCAGCTGGCAGCCTGTCACTAGTGGTGTGCCCCAGGGATCAGTGCTGGGCCCCATGCTCTTCAACATCTTTATTGATGATCTGGATGAGGGCATTGAGTCCATCATCAGTAAATTTGCAGATGACACCAAGCTGGGGGCAGGAGTTGATCTGCTGGAAGGCAGAGAGGGACCTCGATAGGCTGGATAGATGGGCAGAGTCCAATGGCATGAGATTTACCACATCCAAGTGCCAGGTTCTGCACATAGGCCACAGCAACCCCATGCAGTGCTCCAGGCTGGGGTCAGAGTGGCTGGAGAGCAGCCAGGCAGAGAGGGACCTGGGGGTGCTGGTTGATTGTAGGCTGAACATGAGCCTGCAGTGTACCCAGGGCAAGAGGGCCAATGGCATCCTGGCCTGCATCAGGAACAGTGTGGTCAGCAGGAGCAGGGAGATCATTCTGCCCCTGTACACTGCACTGGTTAGGCCACACCTTGAGTTCTGTGTCCAGTTCTGGGCCCCTCAGTTTAGGAGGGATGTTGTCTTGCTGGAACGTGTCCAGAGAAGGGCAACAAGGTTGGTGAGGGGTTTGGAACACAAGCCCTATGAAGAGAGATTGAGGGAGCTGGGGTTGCTTAGCCTGGAGAAGAGGAGACTCAGGGGTGACCTTCTTGCTCTCTACAACTACCTGAAGGGAGGTTGTAGCCAGGCAGAGGTTGGTTTCTTCTCCCAGGCAGCCAGCACCAGAACAAGAGTACACAGTCCCAAGCTCCGCCAGGGCAGGTTTAGACTGGACGCTAAGAGGAAGTTCTATACAGAGAGAGTGATTCACCATTGGAATGGGCTGCCTGGGGAGGTGGTGGAATCGCCGTCATTGGAGGTGTTCAGGAGGAGACTTGATGGGGTGCTTGGTGACATGATCTAGTTGTTTGATGGGTTGGACGCGATGATCTTGAAGGTCTCTTCCAACCTGGTTTATTGTATTGTAAGTGTGTTGAGTGAGGCAATCACGTGTGTGGTGGATTGAAAATTCACCCACCCCCAACATTAAACTTGTCAGACCATCCCAACTGGAAGCAAATGAAGCTGAATTTACAAGCAAAACTACAATCTATCATGAAATGCAATGAATATGTACAAAATATACAGTATTTACAATATTTACAGGTATTTATAATTTAAAATCAGCACAAGAACCCTGCTGGCCAAAAACCAGAGGAGATGCTAATAGCTTCTCCTTCCCTGACCCCCTCTTTACCCTCTTGAAACAAAGTGATGAGAGAAAAGAGTAGAGATGTTAGATCTTAGCCAAAACAAAGCAGCCAAGGTCAAACAGAAGCCAGCAGAAGCAAGTACAGCACAAATTTATTATCTCCCAGAGCAAAGAAGAAAAACAAAAAAAAAAAAAAAAAAGGAGAGATTGTTTTCATTGGTAGCTTATATTTGCTGTCTGTCCAATGGATTGTTTAGAACTATTGTTATTTTCCTTTTTACACCCAATAGTGATTTGTTTGCATTTTACCACTTTCTGTTCAAGATCTGTGAACAATTTTAAAACTACAGCCCAAAACTACCACAGCAATCTGTTCCCATTGACTTAGGTATGTGTAAATGGTGCAGCAGGTGTGGCAGTTTAAGGCTATGCCTTTAAAATTAAGCTTCAGATTTTGAGCAGAAAAGTAGAAAAATGTAAATAATTCACTATTTGGTGTAAAAAGGAAAACAGAAGATTATTCTAAAGGAATTACATTGGCCAGAATGTGTGGGATGGATGCAGATGTACCCTAACAATCTTACGCATTCCACTTCATTCTCCTTCCTTTTTCTCTTCTCCTGTGGTTCTAGCTGCTGTGGCTGTTCTATTGGACAGAAAACTGCTTCTGGCTCACCTTGCAGATAAGAATGCTACCATTACTCTTTTGAACTAACATTCCTCCTGTGGAGTTTGGGAGGGAGTGGAGCAGCTCCCCTCCTTTCTGGGAAAGCCAGAAGTGGGACAGGAAAGTTTCCATGCTATTTTCTGCTTGTAAATACCTGTATAATATTGTAATTACTGTATATTTTTATATATTCATTGCATTCCATCATAGAGTGTAGTTTTTGCTTTGTAAATACAGCTTCCATTTGCTTCCAACTGAGTCAGTCATGCTTAGTTAATGTAATGGGAAATTTCAACTCACTACATTACACAAAATAATTGGCACCTAATCTGTTATGAACAGGCTGCACAGGAAAATTTCTAAGTTTCTTGTGAGAGTTGTTTTATTAAGAAAAGGAGAAGCAAGCAAGGAGTTGTGCACTGGGCTGCAGAGACTCCCCCTCAAAGCCACCTCCAGTCTCTGCCAAAAAGCACCTTACAATTACCATCTTTTCTTTATATAGCTACATCATCTACATATGCATGCTTATGCTTAATTGAAGGCAGGGGTATGATAATGAGTTCTAGCAATTTCCTGGGCTTCTTGAGCATGCGTCTTCCTTGTGGTAAGGGTCTTTCAGGGGTTGTAGATGAAGCAGGAGAGGTCTTTCTCCTCTATCCTTTGAAGAATCACATCTTGTCACACAGGCACAGCTGTTTAGGACTTATCTAAGATAAGCCTTCTATGGCCCTGGGAAGATTCGTATAAGGCTCCTCTTTGAAGTCAAAACAGTCTGAAAATTTACCCTCTGCTCTCAAAACAAGCCAACTGTCCTCAATCTTGGTACCAAGCTACCCTGAAATTATATTTTGTAACACAAATCACAAACCACTATTGCATTTATAACACAATCAATGTAGGGCAATTGCTTGATTAATTCCTGCTCAGATTAAGGAAGCAAAATGAAGCTGTTTTGGATTCTGTGGCATTTGATATATTCTGCCCTGATCGTGGTTGTTTACAAACGGTGTATTGGTATTATGTTGGATAAGATGGGAAGATATCTGATATATAAATTGTACCTTTGGTTTAAGTAGAAATTGCAACTGTTGTACAACCGCTGCCTTGGATTCTTTTGGCCTAAGAAATATGGAAATGTCACCACAACCACCTTACCCACAGAGATGTATGAATTCAGCATTCCTGTAGGTGAAAGCTATTGAGCAGTAGCAGCTGGGATTCCAAAGTGATTTATTTGCTGTGTGTAATCCTGCTGTTGGTAATATTTATGTTCTTGTTAATTGTTTTGCTACAGGAAAGATGAGCAGCTAGTAAATGTTTTATCTTTAGATGCAGTAAACATAGGTGTAGGAGAAGCAATTCTAATTTGAATCCAGAGATTTCTAGTGATGAAGAGACAGGAGAAACAGATAAGACTAGGCAGGGAGGAGTTATCAGTAAGCAGCTCTCAACAGGACTACCAGCAGCTCTGGCAATCAGCCAGCAGCAGCGGCAACACCTAAGATGGCAGCTGCAGTTTCATTGGAAGCCATTAGAGAGGTAAAATAATTTCCACTTGCAGCAGCAGGACCAGAGGTGACCTCTGCAAGAGCTGCTGGGTCTCAAAACTTGTCAGGCAGCACTGCTTCTTCTTTGCAAACTCTACTGCTTCTGCTAAGCCTGCTGTAAATTCAAACACAGCCCCAGTTAAACAAATTGCAGCTTTGGATAGAAGAGGCAGGCGCAAGCCAGACATAGCAGCTGACACAGGATAACAGCAAGATCCCCTGCTGGTGAGGGAAAGTTCTGTTAAAAAAGATCCTTCTGAGGATGGAAAGAAGATTTTCTTAAAAGATTCAGCTGAGTTATTGAGACGATCACTGAATAGTGGAGATGCAAGACCACGATATAGGTTCTTATAGGGCAGCAGTTAATGGAGATGTTTCTGAACTTAAAGACATCCTTGAGGCGAGTAGCAGCAGGGTTGTGGGGACAGCCACTTCAAGAAGATGAGGTAGATGATGTGTCTCTGGATGGGTACCTCATAAGAACTGCCAATAAAAGGCATGTCTATAAAGAAACCTTACCAAGACACCTGCCTAGATGGCTATCTATTCCACTATCTTTTGAGAGGTTTCCAAGCTGAGATGCTTATTTGTCTGGCACTATCAAATCTGGTTCACCTGTATTGAAACACCTGCCAAGCCAAGCTGGAATCGGCTCATTCTCTCCTCTGATGTAATGCTTTCTCACATGCCTAATTTCCTGCCTGGGTGTCTTTGCTGTTTGGATGTCATCATCTTGCTCATCATCTGTCTCATCTTCTTGAAGTGGCTGTCCCCATAACCCTGCTGCTACTCTCTCAAGGATGTCTTTAAGTTCAGAAACATCTCCATTAACTGCTGCCCTATAAGAACCTATATCGTGTCTTGCATCTCCACTATTCAGTGATCGTCTCAATAACTCAGCTGAATCTTTAAGAAAAATCTTCTTTCCATCCTCAGAAGGATCTTTTTTAACAGAACTTTCCTCACCAGCAGGGGGATCTTGCTGTTATCCTGTGTCAGCTGCTATGTCTGGCTTGCGCCTGCCTCTTCTATCCAAAGCTGCAATTTGTTTAACTGGGGCTGTGTTTGAATTTACAGCAGGCTTAGCAGAAGCAGTAGAGTTTGCAAAGAAGCAGTGCTGCCTGACAAGTTTTGAGACCCAGCAGCTCTTGCAGAGGTCACCTCTGGTCCTGCTGCTGCAAGTGGAAATTATTTTACCTCTCTAATGGCTTCCAATGAAACTGCAGCTGCCATCTTAGGTGTTGCCGCTGCTGCTGGCTGATTGCCAGAGCTGCTGGTAGTCCTGTTGAGAGCTGCTTACTGATAACTCCTCCCTGCCTAGTCTTATCTGTTTCTCCTGTCTCTTCATCACTAGAAATCTCTGGATTCAAATTAGAATTGCTTCTCCTACACCTATGTTTACTGCATCTAAAGATAAAACATTTACTAGCTGCTCATCTTTCCTGTAGCAAAACAATTAACAAGAACATAAATATTACCAACAGCAGGATTACACACAGCAAATAAATCACTTTGGAATCCCAGCTGCTACTGCTCAATAGCTTTCACCTACAGGAATGCTGAATTCATACATCTCTGTGGGTAAGGTGGTTGTGGTGACATTTCCATATTTCTTAGGCCAAAAGAATCCAAGGCAGCGGTTGTACAACAGTTGCAATTTCTACTTAAACCAAAGGTACAATTTATATATCAGATATCTTCCCATCTTATCCAACATAATACCAATACACCGTTTGTAAACAACCACGATCAGGGCAGAATATATCAAATGCCACAGAATCCAAAACAGCTTCATTTTGCTTCCTTAATCTGAGCAGGAATTAATCAAGCAATTGCCCTACATTGATTGTGTTATAAATGCAATAGTGGTTTGTGATTTGTGTTACAAAATATAATTTCAGGGTAGCTTGGTACCAAGATTGAGGACAGTTGGCTTGTTTTGAGAGCAGAGGGTAAATTTTCAGACTGTTTTGACTTCAAAGAGGAGCCTTATACGAATCTTCCCAGGGCCATAGAAGGCTTATCTTAGATAAGTCCTAAACAGCTGTGCCTGTGTGACAAGATGTGATTCTTCAAAGGATAGAGGAGAAAGACCTCTCCTGCTTCATCTACAACCCCTGAAAGACCCTTACCACAAGGAAGACGCATGCTCAAGAAGCCCAGGAAATTGCTAGAACTCATTATCATACCCCTGCCTTCAATTAAGCATAAGCATGCATATGTAGATGATGTAGCTATATAAAGAAAAGATGGTAATTGTAAGGTGCTTTTTGGCAGAGACTGGAGGTGGCTTTGAGGGGAGTCTCTGCAGCCCAGTGCACAACTCCTTGCTTGCTTCTCCTTTTCTTAATAAAACAACTCTCACAAGAAACTTAGAAATTTTCCTGTGCAGCCTGTTCATAACAGATTAGGTGCCAATTATTTTGTGTAATGTAGTGAGTTGAAATTTCCCCATTACATTAACTAAGCATGACTGACTCAGTTGGAAGCAAATGGAAGCTGTATTTACAAAGCAAAAACTACACTCTATGATGGAATGCAATGAATATATAAAAATATACAGTAATTACAATATTATACAGGTATTTACAAGCAGAAAATAGCATGGAAACTTTCCTGTCCCACTTCTGGCTTTCCCAGAAAGGAGGGGAGCTGCTCCACTCCCTCCCAAACTCCCGCCGTTAGGAGGAATGTTAGTTCAAAAGAGTAATGGTAGCATTCTTATCTGCAAGGTGAGCCAGAAGCAGTTTTCTGTCCAATAGAACAGCCACAGCAGCTAGAACCACAGGAGAAGAGAAAAAAAGGAAGGAGAATGAAGTGGAATGCGTAAGATTGTTAGGGTACATCTGCATCCATCCCACACATTCTGGCCAATGTAATTCCTTTAGAATAATCTTCTGTTTTCCTTTTTACACCAAATAGTGAATTATTTACATTTTTCTACTTTTCTGCTCAAAATCTGAAGCTTAATTTTAAAGGCATAGCCTTAAACTGCCACACCTGCTGCACCATTTACACATACCTAAGTCAATGGGAACAGATTGCTGTGGTAGTTTTGGGCTGTAGTTTTAAAATTGTTCACAGATCTTGAACAGAAAGTGGTAAAATGCAAACAAATCACTATTGGGTGTAAAAAGGAAAATAACAATAGTTCTAAACAATCCATTGGACAGACAGCAAATATAAGCTACCAATGAAAACAATCTCTCCTTTTTTTTTTTCTTTTTTGTTTTTCTTCTTTGCTCTGGGAGATAATAAATTTGTGCTGTACTTGCTTCTGCTGGCTTCTGTTTGACCTTGGCTGCTTTGTTTTGGCTAAGATCTAACATCTCTACTCTTTTCTCTCATCACTTTGTTTCCAAGAGGGTAAAGAGGGGGTCAGGGAAGGAGAAGCTATTAGCATCTCCTCTGGTTTTTGGCCAGCAGGGTTCTTGTGCTGATTTTAAATTATAAATACCTGTAAATATTGTAAATACTGTATATTTTGTACATATTCATTGCATTTCATGATAGATTGTAGTTTTGCTTGTAAATTCAGCTTCATTTGCTTCCAGTTGGGATGGTCTGACAAGTTTAATGTTGGGGGTGGGTGAATTTTCAATCCACCACACACGTGATTGCCTCACTCAACACACTTACAATACAATAAACCAGGTTGGAAGAGACCTTCAAGATCATCGCGTCCAACCCATCAAACAACTAGATCATGTCACCAAGCACCCCATCAAGTCTCCTCCTGAACACCTCCAATGACGGCGATTCCACCACCTCCCCAGGCAGCCCATTCCAATGGTGAATCACTCTCTCTGTATAGAACTTCCTCTTAGCGTCCAGTCTAAACCTGCCCTGGCGGAGCTTGGGACTGTGTACTCTTGTTCTGGTGCTGGCTGCCTGGGAGAAGAAACCAACCTCTGCCTGGCTACAACCTCCCTTCAGGTAGTTGTAGAGAGCAAGAAGGTCACCCCTGAGTCTCCTCTTCTCCAGGCTAAGCAACCCCAGCTCCCTCAATCTCTCTTCATAGGGCTTGTGTTCCAAACCCTCACCAACCTTGTTGCCCTTCTCTGGACACGTTCCAGCAAGACAACATCCCTCCTAAACTGAGGGGCCCAGAACTGGACACAGAACTCAAGGTGTGGCCTAACCAGTGCAGTGTACAGGGGCAGAATGATCTCCCTGCTCCTGCTGACCACACTGTTCCTGATGCAGGCCAGGATGCCATTGGCCCTCTTGCCCTGGGTACACTGCAGGCTCATGTTCAGCCTACAATCAACCAGCACCCCCAGGTCCCTCTCTGCCTGGCTGCTCTCCAGCCACTCTGACCCCAGCCTGGAGCACTGCATGGGGTTGCTGTGGCCTATGTGCAGAACCTGGCACTTGGATGTGGTAAATCTCATGCCATTGGACTCTGCCCATCTATCCAGCCTATCGAGGTCCCTCTCTGCCTTCCAGCAGATCAACTCCTGCCCCCAGCTTGGTGTCATCTGCAAATTTACTGATGATGGACTCAATGCCCTCATCCAGATCATCAATAAAGATGTTGAAGAGCATGGGGCCCAGCACTGATCCCTGGGGCACACCACTAGTGACAGGCTGCCAGCTGGATGTGGCACCATTCACCACCACTCTCTGGGCTTGGCACTCGAGCAACTTCCTAACCCAACACAGTGTGATCCTGTCCAAGCCATGGGCTGACAGCTTGGCCAGCAATTTGCTGTGGGGGACGGTGTCAAAGGCCTTGCTGAGGTCCAGGTAGACCACATCCACAGGCCTCCCCACGTCTACCAGACGGGTCACCTGATCATAGAAGGAGATCAGGTTGGTCAGGCAGGACCTGCCCTTCCTAAATCCATGCTGGCTAGGCCTGAGCCCCTGGCCATCCTGTAAGTGCTGTGTGATCGCACTCAAAATGACCCGTTCTATAATCTTGCCTGGCACTGAGGTCAGGCTGACAGGCCTAGAATTCCCTGGCTCTTCCAACTGGCCCTTCTTGTGGATGGGCACCACATTGGCCAGCTTCCAGTCTTCTGGGACCTCTCCAGTGAGCCAGGACTGCTGAAAAATGATGGAGAGTGGCTTGGACAGCTCATCTGCCAGCTCCCTCAGCACCCTAGGATGCATCCCATCTGGTCCCATGGCCTTGTGGGGATCCAAGCAGCTCAGAAGATCTCTAACTGTCCCATCCTGGAACACAGGAGTACTATGCTGCTCCCTGGCTCCTTCTGCCAGCTCTGCAGGCCAGCTGTCTGGAAGGTGTTCTGTCCTGCTAGTAAAAATTGAGGCAAAGAAGGTGTTAAGTACCTCTGCCTTTTCCTCATCCTTTGTTACAACGTTCCCCTCCGTGCCCACCAAGGAGTGGAAGTTGTCCTTGCCCTTCCTCTTGCTATTAATATATTTATAGAAGGACTTTTATAGAGGCCAGTCTGAGCTCCAAATGTGCTTTTGCCTCCTTAATTTTCTTCCTACAAGACCTAGCAGCATCCCTAAACATTCCATGGGTTGCCTCCCCTTTTTTCCAAAGATGATACACCCTCTTTGTTTCCCTTAGTTCTTTTAGAAGTTCATTACCCAACCAGGCTGGCCGTCTGCCCCGGCGGCTCATCTTCCGGCACACTGGCACAGCCTGTTCCTGCGCCTTCAAGAGTTCTTTCTTGAAGTAGGTCCAGCTCTCCTGGACCCCTTTATTTTTAAGGGCTGTATCCCAAGGAACCTTCTGAGTTAGTTCCTTGAGTAGCCTGAAGTCTGCCCTCCTGAAGTCCAGAGTGGAGGTCTTCTTGCTCCCCCTCTTGGCTTGGCTGCATACCGAAAACCCAATTATCTCGTGATCAGTGGTGCCTAAACACCCTCCGACCACCACATCACCCACCAGCCCTTCCTTGTTGGTGAAGAGGAGGTCAAGCATAGCCTCACCCCTGGTAGGTTCATATAGCACCTGGGATAAGAAGCTGTCCTCCATGTACTCTAAGAACCTCTTAGACTGCCTTCTCTCTGCCGTGTTGAGATCCCAGCAGATATCAGGTGGGTTGAAGTTGCCCATGAGAACAAGGTCAGGCGATCTTGAGACAGCCTTAAGCTGCCTATAGAATGCTTCATCAACATCTCCAACCAGGATGTCTGCCCTGCTGGTCTTCCCCCTAATTCTCACCCACATGCACTCAACCCGATCGTCCCTGAACTCTAGCTCAAAGGCATCTAGTGCCTCCCTGATGTACAGGGCCACCCCTCCACCCCTTCTTCCTTACTCCATACTGCCCAAATACAATCCCAACTCATGTACCATGTGCAGTTTTTGGAAGCTTTAGTATAAAAAGGACATCAAACTACTAGAGTGTGTCCAGAGAAAGGCAAACAATATGGCAAAAGGTCTTGAGGGTGAGCCTTGGGAAAAGTGGCAGAGGTCCCTTGGCTTCCTGCTTGAAGAAGAGAAAGCTGGGGGTGACCTCATTGACATTCAGAAGTTCCTCAACATGGGCAGAGGAGAAGATGTTGATATCCTCTCTTTGGTGATCAGGGACAGGATGTGAGGAAATGGAATTAAGTTCTGCCAGGGAAAGTTCTGACTGGACATTGGGAAAAGGTTCTTCACAGAGAGAGTAGCTGGTCAGCAGAACAGATTGCCCAAGCAATCTGCCAAAGAGCATCTGTATCTTAGTTACATAGCTTAATTTCAGATTCTTCTGCGAGGACCAGGAAATTGGACTCTCTGATCCATGTGGGTCCCCTCCAGCTTGGGGTATTCTATGATTCTGTAATTCATATGTATGTTTTACTGCCTCAAAGTTTTCTTCTTTGTGCAGTTAGGTAGATTATTAAAATTTTTATTTCTATCCTATGCCTATGTTACAGAATCTTTTTACAAATTCCTTCCAGCTGAACCACAACTTATTATTACATATTTGTCTTATAGCAAAAACAACAACAACAAAACAACCCCACACCAAAACCAACCAACCAACAAACCCACAGATCTTGACACCTTTCAAAATGCTGAACCATTATTTCAACCATTATTTCTGCTCTTCAAATTCCCAGTTCAGCTATGGTTACACTTAATAGATAAAATTCAGAACTTTCATCAGATGAAGAACAAAATACTAGTTTGGACTAACTACATACCTTCAACTTTTTGATAAAGTTTTTGGACAATTCAGCAGCTAAACAGAAAAACAGTGTATATATCCAAGAAACAGCTGCTATGTGGCTGCTATGTGGCTAGCTCTTTTTATTCTTTTGCCCTTATAAATCTGTGCCACATATGCTTTGATGCAGTTTTTGGAATAGTTAAGCGTTAATATAACTTAGTATTGTATTACAACTAATTATTAATATAACTTGGTGTCATCTTCTTGTGAACCCTGTAAGAAAACTAAACAGTCCACTTTTTATTGATTAAAAAGGATTCAATTATACATAACATGTAAGCCTTATGCCATTGTGACTGTTTGCATTTATACAAATAGTTTTCTCTATTTCAATATGTATTTTCTACCTCTCTTAGGGACAAACATTATTCTGGAAATATTTTCTGTTTTTCCTTTACTTTTGCTCCATATTTTAGACTTCTTTGTTATTATAGAAACTAGTTTTATTTCTTCTATTTCTTATATACAAATATACACATACACACAAACAAATCCACACATTCTTGTGGGCTAAGAATGACTAAATATTTTGCAGTCTAATTCCTGTATATGAATTGTATGGCAAGACTTGCTAACATACATAGGTATCTTATCTTAACTGCTACCAACTCACACACCTCAAACCTCAAACAGCTGTGACTTTGGAGAGCCTTTGGGCACAGTATCTTCCACAAGGACTCATGAACTGAACAGTAGAATATCCTAATATTACCAAAAAAGTTGACTTCTAGAACATATGTCCCTCATTAGCATACAAAATATGTATTGCAAGAAATATTATCATATCTACTTCTGTTGAGCTGGAATTGTACTCTGCTCAAGAGGCTGTTTGGCCTGAATATCTGCCTTAGTTGCAACTTCACAGTGGTCTTAGGCTATCATAAATGAGGAGCACTTCTGAAAGGAGCAGGACAGGAGCATTGCCCTCATCTTGAATTTCTCACTCTTCCATAGACAGAGATTCATACTCAGGGACTCTCTAATACATGGATTGTATATTAATGACTGCATAATAGTGTAGATCAAGGATCTACTGTGCTTTAAGTGCATGTTTCTATGTGTGCAGATTAGCCTGCAAAAGCATACATATATAGATGTAATGACACAGTTTTTTTAATGGCAGCTCCTTTCACAAGTATGAAATTGCAATCCTAAATTCTCACACATCTTTAAATCTATTTCATTCTAAAAGATATCTTTCTTTTTTTTTAAAAATTCAAACAATTTCATCAATGCAGTGTAAAGCATCCAGAATAATGAAAGCAAAATAGCATTCTCTTTAACTAGCTTCATCATTAAAGGAAGCTAGTGTGGATCAGCATCCTATATCACTGAATTTCCATACCCACTTTGGAAAAAAAATATATTCAGCATGAAAATATTGTTAAAAAACATTTTAGACAATGAGTCCAGGGTAAATAAGAGGAACTGAGAGTCAGCTCCACAGAACATAGAGAATCTGCACTGTTTGGGGTTTTTTTTGGGGGTGTGTGCATATGCATAAAATTGTTACCAAACAAACAATATATTCTTTGGCAGCTGACTGCACATTAAATGTTTAGAAATTCTTGAGTGGTCTCCTTAAATAATGTAAGGATGTTCCCTATTTTTCTTGGTTGTGCTGGTTACTCTTGCAAAATGTCAAAGACAACTCCATCAATACACCTATGTAAGTAGCAGGAGAAAATGAATGATATTACTGGTTTTCTGAAATAAAAAGACAACCCCATGCTGCTGCCAGATTTGCTTAGCAGCTGTAGTCTAAATGTTCTCCCAGACTAAGCCATAGACACTACAGTCATAAGTCTGACCTACATCCACAGCCTTCCCCACATCCACCAGCGGGGTCACCTGATCACAGAAGGAGATCAGGTTGGAGAGGCAGGATCTGCCCTTCGTAAATCCATGTTGGCTGGACCTGAGCCCTTGGCCATCTTTCAGGTGCGCAGTTATTGCTGCAGTTACTATTATAATCTGCTCCATAATTTTCCCTGGCACTGAGGTCAGGCTGACAGGCCTGGAGTTTCTGGGTTCCTCCATCTGACCTTTCTTGTGGATGGGGATCACACTGGCCAGTTTCCAGTCATCTGGGACCTCTGTGGTGAGCCAGGACTGGTGAAATGATGGAGAGTCCATCATTGTCCAGCTCATCTGCCAGCTCTCTCAGCAACCTAGGATAGATCCCATCTGGTCCCATGGACTTGTGAGTATCCAATTGGCTCAGCAAGTCCCTAGTTGCTTCCTCATGGATTTCAGGGGAATTATACTGCTCCTGACCCCATCTCAGGAGGCCAGTTATCCTGGAGTCCTCCTGCCTTACTGCTGAAAATGGAGGCAAAGAAGGTATTTGGGACTTCAGACTTTTCCTCATCTTAAGTTACAGTGTTCCCCTCCAGGTCCAATAAGGAGTGGAGGTTCTTCTTGCCCCTCTTTTTTAGAATTAATATATTTGTAAAAATGCTTTGTATTGTCTTTTACAGAGGTGGCCAGCTTAAGTTCTAACTGGGCCTTTGCCTCTCTAATTTTTCTCCTGCATAATCTAACAACATCCTTAAACATACCATGAGAAGCCTCCCCCTCCTTCCAAGGCATTGTGGTGGGTTAATGCCCATCCTGGAAAAAAAACAAACCAGGGTGGAGGGCTTGCAAGTACTTTGCCCTCCCTGCAGGGCATTTTCCCCCTGGGAAACTGAGTCTGTTCCACTCCCCGCTCCCTGCCCAGCTAGGGGGGACCATGTGGCTCAGTTGGTAGTGCATAAGACTCTAATGGGAAGGTCATGAGTTCAAGCCTGCAGTGGGAAGCAGTGTCCTCCCTCTTATACCCTAGCTGGGCAGGGAGTGGGGAGTGGGGGGAGTGGGGAGTGGGGAGTGGGGGGAGTGGGGAGGTGGGGAGGGGGAGTGGGGGGAGTGGGGGAGGGGGAGTGGGGAGTGGGGAGTGGGGAGTGGGAGTGGGGGAGTGGGAGTGGAACTCTGTTGCACTGTGGCAAAGAGCAACACCACTCCTCCTCTTCTCCACTGCCCGTCTCTCCAAAGAGCCTGCAACCCCCGGGGTAGTATTCCAATCATGTGTGTTGTCCCACCATGTTTCTGAAATGGCAACTATGGTCCTGATGGTCTAGTTACAAAAGCATCTGCATTAAAACCAAACAAAAAACCCCCTACCTTTCTCACTTCACCTATTCTTCATTATAGTAATATAGATAAAAAGAAAATGTTCCTCATCCCCATTTAGGGTTTTTTTAAATTGTAATTACATATGGATGCAGGCATCAAATTCATGATTAAAACCAGGCATGTTGCCTAGTCTCTAGTAGAGGGCATCGAAGAGCATACTTTGACTGACATGTTATCTGCCTTCCATGTTTTAAGGTTAATGGCATTTTGCTTCAGGACATTTATGTTTAAAAGACTCAGTGAGTGATATAAAATGGAACACCTGACACCATCTGTAGGAATCCTGTCTACCAATCCTGGATGCAAATCACCTTGTGATTACATCATGAATCAAGATGTGCCCCAACAAAAGATAACCAGACTGCAGCTGGCCTACAATAATGGCCCAAGGACTCAACCATCACACCTTTAGGACAAGATAATTTCCAGCTATCAGATAACCCAGGGAGGGAGGATGGTGAGACAATGGATGCACCACCTGTGTAATGAGTGTGTGGGTAGGTAGATGGAGAAGGAGGAGGCGGAGGCCTCTTCCCCCTCTCCATCCAGACCCTGCCCAAACTCACCTGAGTACACAGAAAGATTTCCTGGGGAACGATATCTGGATATTTACCTAAAGACGATTTCCCGACCAATTTCCCGGTGAACAATACAGGGACACTTACCTAAGGATGATTTCCCAGAACGATGTCCTGGGGAACAACACCTGGACATCTCACCTAAGGACTAAGAAACTGTTTAAAAAGATCTGAGTGACACTGTCAAGTTTGAAGAAAGCAGATGGCACCACAAGCTGGAAACATCACGGAGCAACACCACGGACCTTGGACTCTGAAAACACTCTCTCCACCTCTGACCTTTGTTAACATAATCCCTTTCCTACTTTCTCCTTCTTCTCCCTATTCCTTCTCTTTCTCCCTCTCTATTTCTCCTCTCTCTCCCTCTGTTTCTAATCCATCCACTGTATTTATGTAATAAATAGTCTAGCTGTTGATATTTTGGCCTTGTTTGTGCCTCTAATTTCACAACACAGGAATATTAATTAAAAACCTGAATCTCTTTCCCTCTCCAGATCGAGACACCATCATATACCAAAAAACCATTGTGTCTGCCTGGAGCTAGCCCTCTTGTTATATATGATATCTATATGGTATCAACTATGCAATTGGCTCATTCATTTGGCTATGCTGGGTGTGCCCTCTCCCATTGTCTTGTGAGAAAATTAACCCTATCCTGGTTAAACCCAGGATACTGTCATAACATCAATATTATCTCTTTATAAGAATATTTTTTCCCCAAAGTAATAAAAAATTCAGGGACAACAAGAGATTTACCCAAGATAGCATAGTATTTTAGTAGCTAGGGGGAAAAAAAGATGAATCTCAAATATTCTTCATTTTTATAATCATTATCCAATCCACTCTTGCTTATATGTAGTGTTTTCTTCAGCTACATCAATATTGCATCCCATGCAATAATAATTGTTTCAATTTATTTTGATCTATTGATCACGTCAAAGGGTAACCACCATTGCAAGCCTTCTTATAAGAAACCTACAACCTTAGATCTTAAATTGTTAAATGAAGTGACATATATCACATTTAGAGACCTGTATAAAATTAGTAGAACACATCTGTAAATTTAGGAGAATGTTAATGAGAGGTAACTTAGCCTAAATAGAAATATCTCAGGACTGTTCAGCTCACCTATCTTTTCTTCAGTCTCTTTCACTTTCCCCTGAAATGGCTTATAACCCAGTTTATTACATAGAACCTTTACTTCGTAAGTTTTTTGGACCCTGTATTCCTTCTACATTTTTCTTTCCTCTCAATAAATATCACCAAAAGGCAAGAAGTTCTTGGGTAAACAAGGGTGAATGGGTGGCCTGCATTCTACTTTTCATAAAATTTTTATAAAATAATGAAAATGCCTGTAAATCCAAAAAGGCATGACCAGAGAGAGGTTGTTGGAGTGGAAAGTCAAACACTGGAACAACATTATATATGATTCTACTGTCATACCAAGCTTTACTCTCTCCTGGAGTAATTGTCCCCAAGCTGTTATTTTACTTTTATAATAAAATTCTATCTTGGTATCCTTTCTTCCTAGTCATCATCTAGTTCTATAATGTATAGATTTAAAGAATCAATTTTTTTGCTTTTTTTGTTGTTCTGTTGGTTTGATTTTTTTCCAACTTTATCTTTCATTATACCCTAAACAGAGAATCTCCTGTGCCCAAAATGAGCCCCATTAGCTCAGCACACAATGACATATATTATTTAATGTGAGTTCACAACCTGTTCACATGTTGGTTCACAACTCCCTATCTAGCTGAATTTACGTACAGAAGTCATTAATATCTTAGTTACTCTTCCCTGTTGTTAAAATCAGTTGCTGTGTATTACATCACCTGATTAAAAGCCTGATTTTATTACATCCCACTATAATAAATAATATGCAGGGATTTTTTTAAGTTTGTTTCTATAATAAATACTGATAATTAAGCCAAAAGGAATGGAAATACATTTTGGGAAAATTCCACTGGAGGTTTAAGATTTGAGAACCAAATTTGTAGCCTAATTAACATGAAAAACCATGTTTATTAAAGCTTAGGTTTTATTTCTAGCAAACATTAAGTGACTACTACTCCATTAAATAAAGGTTGAATATGGACGTGCACATTTTCTGTACTTTCACATAAGCATGACACTTTAATTACTGGACAGATGGGCACAGTCTAATGGCATGGCATTTAACAAGTCCAAGTGCCGGGTGCTGCACTTTGGCCACGGCAACCCCATGCAGAGCTACAGGCTGGGGTCAGAGTGGCTGGAGAGCTGCCAAACAGAGAGGGACCTGGGGGTGCTGATTGACACCCGCCTAAACATGAGCCAGCAGTGTGCCCAGGTGGCTAAGAGGGCCAATGGCATCCTGGCCTGTACTAGGAATAGTGTGGCCAGCAGGAGCAGGGAGGTCATTGTGCCCCTGTACTCTGCATTGGTTAGGCCACACCTTGAGTCCTGTGTCCAGTTCTGGGCCCCTCAGTTTAGGAAGGACATCGAGACACTTGAACGTGTCCAGAGAAGGGCAACAAGGCTGGTGAGAGGCCTTGAACACAAGCCCTATGAGGAGAGGCTGAGGGAGCTGGGGCTGTTTAGCCTGGAGAAGAGAAGGATCAGGGGTGACCTCATTGCCCTCTACAACTACCTGAAAGGTGGTTGTGGACAGGAGGGGGTTGGTCTCTTCTCCCAGGCAACCAGCACCAGAACAAGGGGACACAGTCTCAAGCTGTGCCAGGGGAGGTTTAGACTCGAGGTGAGGAAAAGTTCTTCACTGAGGGAGTCATTCGTCATTGGAATATGCTGCCCAGGGAGGTGGTGGAGTCGCTGTCCCTGGAGGTGTTCAAGGGGAGATTGGACATGGCACTTGGTACCATGGTCTAGTTGTGAGGTCTGTTGGGACAGGTTGGACTTGGTGATCCTTGGGGTCTCTTCCAACCTTGGTTATACTGTGATACTGTGATACTGTGATACTGTAATTCTATAATGTATAGATTTAAAGAATCACTTTTTTACTTTTTTGTTGTTTTGTTGTTTGGATTTTTTTCCCCAACTTTACCTTTTATAACAGCCAAGGATACTTATTAGGAGCACTCATAATTCCTATGTCTTGATGTTTCTTTATATTTCAGTCCTTAGATACTTCTATTTTTTAAAGAAATAAATTATCCTTATTAAAAATAAAAGCCCTCAGACTTGTTTGATTCCCCAAAACACAATAATTGACAGCACTGAAATGCAGTGATGTATGCAGTATTTTCCTTTGGGTATCTTCCCACCTATATTCTCCCTTGTGACCGGTTTAGGCTGTGCCTTTAAGAAATGGACACTTTCTGAACACTCTGGCTGAATGTTTTGGGATAATAACAATAACAAAAACACTGCTCTGGTTAGGCCGCAGCTGGAGTCCTGTGTCAAATATTCTATAAGCAGTTGCAGGCTGTCTCAAGATCATCAGATCTTGTCCTTGTGGGTGACTTCAACCTGCCAGATATCTGCTGGGAACTTAATTCAGCAGAGAGGAGGCAGTCCAGAAGATTCCTGGAGCA
>JAWKAJ010000173.1:0-30432 GCA_033816785.1 Picus viridis
AATCTCTTTCTCTGTTGGAGTATAATTAGCCTCTGAACCTCTGTAACCTCGACTCCAGAAACCAAGAGGTCGTCCACGTGTCTCACCTGCAGCTCTTTGCCACAAGCACCAGGTTGGACCATTGTCACTTGCAGCCGTGTACAAAATGTTCTTAATGTCTGGACCATCTCGGACAGGTCCCAGACCCATTGCTTGAACTACCTCTTGCTTTATCTGGTCAAAGGCTGCTTGTTGTTCAGGTCCCCAGTGGAAATGGTTTCTCTTTCGAGTCACATCGTACAGAGGTTTCACAATCTGACTGTATCCAGGAATGTGCAGTCTCCAAAATCCCACTATCCCCAAGAAACGTAGAGTTTCTTGCTTGTTCATGGGATTTGCCATGGTAGAGACTCTGTTTACCACATCCACTGGAATGTGTCGGCGTCCATCCTGCCACCGCACTCCCAGAAACTGGATCTCTCTGGTAGGTCCTTTCACCTTGTCTCGCTTGATGGCAAAACCTGCATTCAGAAGAATGTCAATGATTTTGTTACCTTTCTCGAAGACTTCCTCAGCAGTTTTACCCCAGACGATGATGTCATCAATGAACTGGATGTGTTCTGGAGCACCACCTTCCTCCAGAGCATTGTGGATCACTGCATGACAGATGCTTGAGCTGTGGATCCAGCCCATTGGCAATCTGTTGAAAGTGTACTGGATTCCTCTCCAGGTGAAAGCAAACTGAGGCCTGCATTCCTCTGCTATGGGAATAGAGAAGAAGGCATTAGCAATGTCTATGGTAGCATACCATTTGGCCTCTTTGGATTCCAGCTCATACTGCAGTTCCATCATGTCTGGTACTGCTGCACTCATAGGTGGAGTTACTTCATTCAGGGCTCGGTAGTCGACTGTCAGACGCCAGTCTCCATTCGGCTTTCGCACAGGCCACACTGGACTGTTGAAAGGTGAATGAGTTTTGCTGATGACTTTCTGACTCTCCAACTGACGAATCAGATTCTGAATGGGCAACAAAGAGTCACGGTTGGTTCTGTATTGTCTGTGATGCACAGTCTGAGAAGCAACCGGCAATTTAATGTCCTGAATCTTGTGTTGTCCCACAACTGCAGATTCATCAGAAAGCTCAGGTCTAACAGATAGCTTCAGTTTTTGTCCATCAGTTTCTACAGATGCTACTCCAAAAGCCCATTTGTAACCTCTAGGGTCTTTGAAACGCCCTTCTCTCAGAAAATCGATTCCCAAAATACAAGGTGCGTCAGGTCCGGTCACAATTGTATGCTTCCTCCACTGTTTACCAGTTAAACTTATATCAACCTCCACCTTAGTTAACTCTTGAGATCCACCAATGACTCCCAGAATAGTTATAGCTTCTGATCCCTGATAATTTGATGGCATTATGGTGTACTGAGCCCCTGTGTCAACCAAGGCCCTGTACTTCTGAAATTGTGAAGTGCCAGGCCACTGGATGTACACATCCCAATAGATTCTGTTATCTCTGTTACCCCTCTCCTCCCCCTGGCGGGAGGCAGGGCACCCCTAGTTATGGGGAACATGCCCACATGTGCAATGAGCACAGTGTGCAGTGTTAGAACTGGAGCCACTGTTGGAGCTATTAGAGTTGTCCTGGGGAACTGTAGAAGTAACAGCTACCCTTCTGGTATTGCTACCTCGGGTTCTGCCACTTTGCAGTTCCCTCAGTCTCCTGAAAAGATTAGCAGTTGGTTGACCATCCCATCTGTTCATGTTCTCACCAAACTGATCACGCAGAGTTATCCAAATACTCGCACGTGATTGCCTTGGTGGTCTGTTTTGGTTGGATCTATTTTGGAATGACCTGTTTTGGAATGACCTGTTTTGGAATGACATCCTTGGAGGACGTCTGTTCCTCACAGAGGAAACCTGTATCCATCTGGAGGAAGAATTGGAATTATCTCTTTGTGCCAATTGGGAGATGGTATTTTTAAATTCATCCTTCAGCTCTTGCATGCAATTCTCAATTTTTCCAGACAGAGTCTCAATGGCTGAAACCAGAGAAACACGTGTCATGCTATCCTCCAATTGTCTCATCTGATCAGTGAATTGGCCAACCGTAGGAGAAGCACCACCATAATTTCTTGCCACAATTCTGCTTGCCAGAATATTTGCATAATTAGGAGGAGCAAGTTTGATGAGCTTTTTAGCAAGACCAGTTCCTACAGGAATTTCATCAGGATTCAGAGTCTCATGGCCACCATAGAGTACCTCTCTAACAGCAAATTCTCTCAGACGCTTGATTCCCTCATCTATGGTAGT
This sequence comes from Picus viridis, assembly GCA_033816785.1. Classification (NCBI taxonomy): domain Eukaryota; kingdom Metazoa; phylum Chordata; class Aves; order Piciformes; family Picidae; genus Picus; species Picus viridis. The sequence goes on from JAWKAJ010000173.1 coordinate 2,290, forward strand.
CCAGGGTTTAGCATTCCATGGAAGATCATCTCGGGAAGGATATCTCATGAGAGTTGCCATTAAAAGGCGTATCCACAGAGTAACCTTACCGATAGTCCTGCCTAGATGTCTATCTATTCCATTATCCTTTGAGAGAGTTCCTAGTTGAGCTGCTGACTTGTCTCCAACCACCAGAGCTGGAGCACCTGTATCATAGCATCTACCAAGCCAAGCTAGGATTGGCTCCTTATCTGCTCTGATGTAATCTTTACGCACATTCCTCAATTCTTCCCTGGGTGACGAACAGCTCTCAATATCATCTGACTCCTCCTCCTCTGCCTCATCTTCCTGAAGTTCTTGTCCCAATAATCTTAGTGTCACTCTCCTAAGAATCTGCTTAAGGTCAGGAGTACCACCTTTGGTTGTTCTGCTATCAGCAATTTGCCCTGCATCTCCATCCAGTGATGATCTCAATAACTCAGCTATATCTTTAAGACAAACCTTTTCCTCCATCTCAGCAGGGTCTCTTTGAGCAGAAGTTCCCTCACCAGGATCCTGCTGCTCTTCCCCATCAGCATCTGGATCAGCTTTGCCCTTTTTTCCTCTCGTAGTTAAAACAGCTACCTGCTTAACTGGAGCTGTGTTTGGATTTACAGCTGGCTTAATAGAAGCTGACAGGTTTTGAGATGAATCAGCTGCTGTGGAGGACACTTCCGGTCCTGCCGAAGAAGAAGGAGGAAATGGCTTTGCCCCATTAATGGCTGCCGAGGGCGTGGAAGCCATGTTAGGAGCTGCCGCTGCCGCTGGCTGATTGCCAGAGCCACCAACAGCACCGTTCAGAGCAGCCTTTCCGATGGACTTATTAGCCTTGTCGTTAACTGATACAGATTCTGCATTTTCCTCATCACTAGATACCTCTGGGGTAGAGTTAGAGCTGCGCTTTCTGCGTTTCGATCTACGCTTAATTACAAAGCACGCTTTCGAAACTTTTTTCTCCCGATAGAGAGCATATAACAAGAACACATTACTTATCACCAACAGCAGGATTGCACACATAAAATAAATTACCTTCGGATCCCAGCCATCACTTAAAACAACCCTTTCGCCTACAGGGATCTTAAACTCCTTTATCTCTATGGGCAGAGTGCTAGAGGTCACATTCCCGTATCTGTTAAGCCAGAAGAATCCCAGGCACCGGTCGTAAAGAAGCTGAATCTTATACTTAAACCATAAATACAATCTATACATCAAGTATCTGCCTAAGCGATCGAAAATCATTCCCAGAACATGCTTATAGATAAGGACCCCAAAAATTGAAAAGAACAGACGCTCCAAAATCCAAAACACTTTCATGTTTGCAACTCCGACTCGAGCAGGCAATAAATCAAGCAACCTTTTCGCCCAGCTTCTGGACAGCAATTATCCACAGGCCCCACGTTGGACGCCAATTAAAAATATGTGGTGGAGTAGGAAGGTTCCCCCCCCACACACAGAAGAATTCCACAGCTAACTCAGCCGGAGAAGCAGATGAAAGCTGTATTTTACAAGCAGATATGGAATGCAGTGAATATGTACAAAAATATACAATATTTACAATAGATACAGAAATATACAGCAATGTATGTAATACAGGAAACCTTTCCCCAACCCCCCCTGCGGCCAGGGGGGTTCGGCCTACCCCTCCCTTCTCCCTCCCTACCTCCCCTTTTATCCCAAAAGGGTTAGAGAGAGAGAGAAAGGAAGGTAATTAAAAGGGGAAAAATTTGTTAAAGCTCAAAGCGAATGCAAAAAGTTAGTTTTCTTATCTGGTTAGAAAGGAATCGTGAAAGAGAGAAACGAGCCAGCTCACAGCACAGGGGGAAGAAGAAGACGACTGCCTGACTGACTCCCCGACTGAAAGACTAAACAAAAAAAACTGCAACTGGGTCTCACCAATGAAATTGAATTAGCATATCATTGTTTTCATTCTAATATCAAAACATTCGCCCAGAGTGTTCAGAAAGTGTCCCTTTCTTAAAGGCACAGCCTAAACCGGTCACATGGGCAAATATGGGTTAGAAATAGCCCCCAAGAAGGTTGTGACCGGTTTAGGCTGTGCCTTTAAGAAAGAGACACTTTCTGAACACTCTAGCCAAATATTTTGATATTAGAATGAAAACAATGATATGCTAATTCAATTTCATTGGTGGAACCCGGTTGTAGTTTTTTTGTTTAGTTTTTCAGTCGGGGGGAGGCAGTCAGTAGTCGTCTTCTTCTTCCCCTGTGCTGTGAGCTGGCTCGTTTCTCTCTACGATTCCTTCTAACCAGATAAGAAAACTAACTTTTTGCATTCGCTTTGAGCTTTAACAAAGTTTTCCCCTTTTAATTACCTTCCTTTCTCTCTCTCTCTAACCCTTTTGAGAAAAAGGGGAGGTAGGGAGGGAGAAGGAGCGGCAGGCCGAACCCCCCTGGCCGCAGGGGGGGGGGTTTTGGAAAGGTTTCCTGTATTGCATACATTGCTGTATATTTCTGTATATATTGTAAATATTGTATATTTTTGTACATATTCATTGCATTCCATATCTGCTTGTAAAATACAGCTTTCATCTGCTTCTCCGGCTGAGTTAGCTGTGGAATTCTTTTTGTGTGTGGGGGGAACCTTCCTACTCCACCACATATTTTTTAAATTGGAGGTCCAACGTGCGGCTTGTGGATAATTGCTGTCCAGAAGCAGGGCTAAAAGGTTGCTTGATTTATTGCCTGCTCGAGTCGGAGTTGCAAACATGAAAGTGTTTTGGCTTTTAGAGCGTTTGGTCTTTTCAGTTTGTTCGGTACTGGTCTACAAGTACTTCATGGGAATGATTTTCGATCGCTTAGGCAGATACTTGATGTATAAATTGTATTTATGGTTTAAGTATAAGATTCAGCTTCTTTACAACCGGTGCCTGGGATTCTTTTGGCTTAACAGATACGGGAATGTGACCTCCAGCACTCTGCCCATAGAGATAAAGGAGTTTAAGATCCCGGTAGGCGAAAGGGTTGTTTTAAGTGATGGCTGGGATCTAAAGGTGATTTATTTGATATGTGCAATCCTGCTGTTGGTGATAAGTAATGTGTTCTGGTTATATACGCTGTACCGAGAGAGGAAGATATATAGAGTGTCGAAAGCCTGCTTTGTAATTAAGCGTAGATCAAAACGCAGAAAGCGCAGCTCTAACTCTACCCCAGAGGTATCTAGTGATGAGGAAAGTGCAGAATCTGTATCAGTTAACGACAAGGCTAAAAAGTCCATCGGAAAGGCTGCTCTGAACGGTGCTGTTGGTGGCTCTGGCAATCAGCCAGCGGCAGCGGCAGCTCCTAACATGGCTTCCACGCCCTCGGCAGCCATTAATGGGGCAAAGCCATTTCCTCCTTCTTCTTCGGCAGGACTGGAAGTGTCCTCCACAGCGGCTGATTCGTCTCAAAACCTGTCAGCTTCTATTAAGCCAGCTGTAAATCCAAACACAGCTCCAGTTAAGCAGGTAGCTGTTTTAACTACGAGAGGAAAAAAGGGCAAAGCTGATCCAGATGCTGATGGGGAAGAGCAGCAGGATCCTGGTGAGGGAACTTCTGCTCAAAGAGACCCTGCTGAGATGGAGGAAAAGGTTTGTCTTAAAGATATAGCTGAGTTATTGAGATCATCACTGGATGGAGATGCAGGGCAAATTGCTGATAGCAGAACAACTAAAGGTGGTACCCCTGACCTTAAGCAGATTCTTAGGAGAGTGACAGTAAGATTACTGGGACAAGAACTTCAGGAAGATGAGGCAGAGGAGGAGGAGTCAGATGACATTGAGAGCTGTTCGTCACCCACGGAGGAATTGAGGAATGTGCGTAAAGATTACATCAGAGCAGATAAGGAGCCAATCCTAGCTTGGCTTGGTAGATGCTATGATACAGGTGCTCCAGCTCTGGTGGTTGGAGACAAGTCAGCAGCCCAACTAGGAACTCTCTCAAAGGATAACGGAATAGATAGACATCTAGGCAGGACTCTCGGTAAGGTTACTCTCTGGATTCGCCTTTTAATGGCAACTCTCATGAGGTATCCTTCCCGGGATGATCTTCCATGGAATGCCAAACCCTGGACTACCATAGATGAGGGAATCAAGCGTCTGAGAGAATTTGCTGTTAGAGAGGTACTCTATGGTGGCCATGAGACTCTGAATCCTGATGAAATTCCTGTAGGAACTGGTCTTGCTAGGAAGCTCATCAAACTTGCTCCTCCTAATTATGCAAATATTCTGGCAAGCAGAATTGTGGCAAGAAATTATGGTGGAGCTTCACCTACGGTTGGCCAATTCACTGATCAAATGAGACAATTGGAGGACAGCATGACACGTGTTTCTTTGGTTTCAGCCATTGAAACTCTGTCTGGTGAAATAAAGAATTGCATGCAAGAGCTGAAGGATGAATTTAAAAATACATTCTCCCAATTGGCACAAAGAGATAATTCCAATTCTTCCTCCAGATGGATACAGGTTTCCTCTGTGAGGAATAGACGTCCTCCAAGGATGTCATTCCAAAACAGGTCATTCCAAAACAGGTCATTCCAAAACAGATCCAACCAAAACAGACCACCAAGGCAATCACGTGCGAGTATCTGGATAACTCTGCGTGATCAGTTTGGTGAGAACATGAACAGATGGGATGGTCAACCAACTGCTAATCTTTTCAGGAGACTGAGGGAACTGCAAAGTGGCAGAACCCGAGGTAGCAATACCAGAAGGGTAGCTGTTACTTCTACGGTTCCCCAGGACAACTCTAATAGCTCCAACAGTGGCTCCAGTTCTAACACTGCACACTGTGCTCATTGCACATGTGGGCATGTTCCCCATAACTAGGGGTGCCCTGCCTCCCGCCAGGGGAGGAGAGGGGTAACAGAGACAACAGAATCTATTGGGATGTGTACATCCAGTGGCCTGGCACTTCGCAATTTCAGAAGTACAGGGCCTTGGTTGACACAGGAGCTCAGTGCACCATAATGCCATCAAATTATCAGGGATCAGAAGCTATAACTATTCTGGGAGTCACTGGTGGATCTCAAGAGTTAACTAAGGTGGAGGTTGATATAAGTTTAACTGGTAAACAATGGAGAAAGCATACAGTTGTGACCGGACCTGACGCACCTTGTATTCTGGGAATTGATTTTCTGAGAGAAGGGCGTTTCAAAGACCCTAGAGGTTACAAATGGGCTTTTGGAGTAGCATCTGTAGAAACTGATGGACAAAAGCTGAAGCTGTCTGTTAGACCTGAGCTTTCTGATGAATCTGCAGTTGTGGGACAACACAAGATTCAGGACATTAAATTGCCGGTTGCTTCTCAGACTGTGCATCACAGACAATACAGAACCAACCGTGACTCTTTGTTGCCCATTCAGAATCTGATTTGTCAGTTGGAGAGTCAGAAAGTCATCAGCAAAACTCATTCACCTTTCAACAGTCCAGTGTGGCCTGTGCGAAAGCAGAATGGAGATTGGCGTCTGACAGTCGACTACCGAGCCCTGAATGAAGTAACTCCACCTATGAGTGCAGCAGTACCAGACATGATGGAACTCCAGTATGAGCTGGAATCCAAAGAGGCCAAATGGTATGCTACCATAGACATTGCTAATGCTTTCTTCTCTATTCCCATAGCAGAGGAATGCAGGCCTCAGTTTGCTTTCACCTGGAGAGGAATCCAGTACACTTTCAACAGGTTGCCCATGGGCTGGATCCTCAGCTCCAGCATCTGTCATGCAGTGATCCACGATGCTCTGGAGGAAGGCGGTGCTCCAGAACACATCCAGTTCATCGATGACATCATCGTCTGGGGAAAAACTGCTGAGGAAGTCTTCGAGAAAGGTAATAAAATCATTGACATTCTTCTGAATGCAGGTTTTGCCATCAAGCGAGACAAGGTGAAAGGACCTACCAGAGAGATCCAGTTTCTGGGAGTGCGGTGGCAGGATGGACGCCGACACATTCCAGTGGATGTGGTAAATAGAGTCTCTACCATGGCAAATCCCATGAACAAGCAAGAAACTCTACGTTTCTTGGGGATAGTGGGATTTTGGAGACTGCACATTCCTGGATACAGTCAGATTGTGAAACCTCTGTACGATGTGACTCGAAAGAGAAACCATTTCCACTGGGGACCTGAACAACAAGCAGCCTTTGACCAGATAAAGCAAGAGGTAGTGCAAGCAATGGGTCTGGGACCTGTCCGAGATGGTCCAGACATTAAGAACATTTTGTACACGGCTGCAAGTGACAATGGTCCAACCTGGTGCTTGTGGCAAAGAGCTGCAGGTGAGACACGTGGACGACCTCTTGGTTTCTGGAGTCGAGGTTACAGAGGTTCAGAGGCTAATTATACTCCAACAGAGAAAGAGATTCTAGCTGCCTATGAAGGAGTAAAAGCAGCTTCTGAAGTAATTGGAACTGAATCACAACTTCTCTTAGCTCCCAGATTACCAGTTTTGAATTGGATGTTCAAAGGCAAAGGTTCCACACCACATCATGCAACAGATTCCACCTGGTCTAAGTGGATGGCTCTGATAACACAGAGAGCTCGAATGGGAAATCTTGAAAGACCTGGTCTGGTGGAGGTGATCTCAAGTTGGCCTGAAGGTACCAACTGTACTAAACCTCCAGAGGAGAGAGTAACTCGTGCCGAGGAAGCTCCTCCTTACAATGACCTATCTGATGATGAAAAGAAATATGCTTTGTTCACAGACGGTTCCTGTCGTCTTGTCGGGAACAAGCGAAGGTGGAAGTCTGCACTGTGGAATGCAACACGCCGAGTTGCAGAAGCAAAGGATGGAGAAGGAGAATCCAGTCAATTCGCAGAGGTAAAAGCTGTCCAGTTAGCTCTCGACGTAGCTGAACGTGAGAGATGGCCAAAGCTTTATCTCTACACCGACTCATGGATGGTAGCCAATGCTCTGTGGGGTTGGCTAAAGAACTGGAAAAAGAGCGGTCGGCAGAGGAAAGGAAAGGCCATTTGGGCAGCTGACCTGTGGCAGGACATTGCTGATCGAATCGAGAGAATTCCAGTGAAGGTGAGACACATTGATGCTCACATTCCTAAGAGCAAAGCTACTGAGGAACAGCAACACAACCATCAAGCAGATCTAGCTGCAAGAGTTTCTCCAGTAGACATGGACTCTGATCTTGATCTCGACTGGAAACACCGAGGTGAGATGTTCTTAGCTCGGTGGGCTCACGATTCGTCAGGACATCAAGGCAGAGATGCAACATACCAGTGGGCTCGTGACAGATCCATAGACATTTCCATGGATGCTATCACACAAGTCATCCATGACTGTGACATTTGTGCTGCTATTAAGCAGGCAAAACGACTTAAGCCCTTATGGTATGGTGACAGATGGTCCAAGTACAAGTATGGGGAAGCTTGGCAAGTTGACTACATCACTCTACCGCGTTCTCGTTCTGGTAAGCCGTATGTGCTTACTATGGTAGCGGCGAACACTGGATGGTTGGAAACTTTTACAGGATCACAGTATCACCAAGGTTGGAAGAGACCTCAAAGATCATCCAGTCCAACCTGTCACCACAGACCCCATGACTAGACCATAGCACAAAGTCCAGTCCCCTCTTGAGGAGGGAGGACATTGCTGCCCAGAGAGAACTCTCCTGCCCACTGCAGGCTTGAACTCACGACCTTCCCAGTAAGAGTCTTACGTGCTACCAACTTAGCCACATGGTCCCCCATAACTTATCCAGTTCCACATGCAACTGCACGCAACACCATTCTCGGTCTGGAAGAGACAAATCCTGTGGAGACACGGAACTCCAGAGAGGATTGAGTCAGACAACGGAACTCATTTCAAAAACAATCTTGTAAAGAGCTGGGCCAAAGAGCACGGCATCGAGTGGATATTCCACATCCCCTACTATGTACCAGCTGCAGGGAAGATTGAACGCTACAACGGTTTGTTGAAGACCACTCTTAAAGCCATGGGGGGTGGATCTTTGAAAAACTGGGAAAAACATTTAGCACAAGCAACCTGGCTGGTAAATAGTAGAGGTTCAGTGAACCGAGCTGGACCTGCACACTCAGATCTGCTACAGAAAGTAGAGGTGATAGAGTTCCTGTTGTTAGAGAAAAGAATCTGTTAGGTAAAACTGTTTGGGTATTTTCTCCCTCAGGAGAGGCTAAACCTGTCCGAGGGGTGGTTTCAGCTGAAGGTCCGGGTCACACTTATTGGGTAATGCAAGAGAATGGTGAAATTAAGTGTATTCCACAAAGAAATTTGACTTTATCTGAAAGAGTTTAATTTCAGAGTGTTGTACAGCTACATCGCGCCCAAAGAAAGAATCCCTGAGGAATCCACGGTGCACGAACCCTGAGAACCCTGAGTCAACTGAGAGTCCCTGTTTCCCTGTTTTCCTGTTTCCCCTTTTCTTCGCTTCATCTGCGAAGAGACAAACTGTTTTCCATTTTTCTTCTTTCTTGGACTTCTGAATCATCTACACCTGAGGATAGCCGGAATGGACTATGAACTTTACTTACAAACTGTGGATATTGTTTTAGATTGGATGGACAGTACAAACAGCCAATGAAATTGTTTAGCAGGGGTGGATTGTGACCGGTTTAGGCTGTGCCTTTAAGAAAGAGACACTTTCTGAACACTCTAGCCAAATATTTTGATATTAGAATGAAAACAATGATATGCTAATTCAATTTCATTGGTGGAACCCGGTTGTAGTTTTTTTGTTTAGTTTTTCAGTCAGGGGGAGGCAGTCAGTAGTCGTCTTCTTCTTCCCCCTGTGCTGTGAGCTGGCTCATTTCTCTCTACGATTCCTTCTAACCAGATAAGAAAACTAACTTTTTGCATTTGCTTTGAGCTTTAACAAAGTTTTCCCCTTTTAATTACCTTCCTTTCTCTCTCTCTCTAACCCTTTTGGGAAAAAGGGGAGGTAGGGAGGGAGAAGGGAGCGGCAGACCGAACCCCCTGGCCGCAGGGGGGGGTTGGGGAAAGGTTTCCTGTATTGCATACATTGCTGTATATTTCTGTATATATTGTAAATATTGTATATTTTTGTACATATTCATTGCATTCCATATCTGCTTGTAAAATACAGCTTTCATCTGCTTCTCCGGCTGAGTTAGCTGTGGAATTCTTTTTGTTTGTGGGGGAACCTTTCTACTCCACCACAAAGGTGCAGCACCAAGCACCTTGGAAATATTTGGGACTAAAACTCTTAGATCAAGCAATTCAGCCACAAATGATACAAATTCAGCCATCTGTGACCACCGTTAATGATTTGCAGAAATTACCATAATTGGTAAGACCCTTGCTAGCTCTTAGCACAACCCTGCCAGCTCCCTTATTTGACTCACTGAAGGGAGACCCTGACCTTTTATCTCCTCAAGGCTTGATTGCAAAAGCACAACCTGCACTGCAGCAAGTGGAGCTCGCCATGGCCATGGGAACAAGCCCATTGGGTAGCAGAAGCAGCACCTGTCAGCATTTCTGTGCTTATCTCCCATGGGCATCCTCCAGCTCTCACAGCACAATGGAATGGACACTGGGCACATCCTTTGCATTTTCTGGAATGGGCATTTTTACCATTTCCCCCAAAGCAAGCAGTGAGCACTCAAATGGAGCTGGTTGCTGGGGTTGTGTGCAAAGCCAGGCAACGGTGTGTTCAACTCTTAGACCAGACCCTGCCACTTTGACATTGCCTTTAACGTCAGAATATCTGGACTGGTGTATGGCACACAGCCCTGAGTTGCCAATGGCCCTGATAGATTCCCCAGGGAAGGTTGTGCTTCATGCTAGGCACATCGATTTTTGCAGCTACATGGAGGGCTGCAACGAGTGGAACCGACTTGGTTCTCTCTGACACCAGCCCCAGGAAAGACAATCTTTCCTGATGGTTCAGGGGAAACAGGGAAGGCAGTCGCTGCCTGGCAAGGAAAGGGGAAATGGCAGGAGCTCCTAGCCCCTCAGGATGGTTCACCTCAGCTCCTGGAGTTAAAAGCTGTGGGAATGACCTTTACTAAGTGGCCCAACGAGCCCATAACCGTTGTCACTGACTCACTGATATAATTTTGTTCAAATTGATAAGCCAGAAATATGATGAAGTGTAAATATGATTTATTAAGTATCAAAAATTATTTTTCCAAGCCAATTTGACCCAGGTTCATTTGCCTGGCCAATGAGAGGTTAATTACACACAACAGGACTCTAACAAACAGTGGAATAACAGTCTAGACAAATCAGAACTTGGAATACAGAGGAACAAACTGGAAACTTCTTATAAGCACAAAACACACAGCAATGCCTCCCCAGGTGGTGAGATGGACCTCCTCGGGTTCACAACAGAGCTGGGTGGGTTGGACTGTTTGATGGGTTGGACGCGATGATCTTGAAGGTCTCTTCCAACCTGGTGTATTGTATTGTATTGTATTGTAACAGGTAACCATGCCATAAACCTTAGGAATCACCAGGTCAATTAGTGTGAGTTACTCCTGAACCGCCAAGCTGTTAACTACCAAAACCTTTGCCGGATGAAGCAATGCTCTGAGTTTGTATTTGTACCCCAAAAGGGCAGGGATAATCCAAAGGGTAGTTGTTTTATCAATGTGATCCACTTGATCCATGTGGCATCAGTTGTGTGATGGGTAGAGGAGACTCTCCCCTTGAACACCCATCCCAGCACTGCCAGTTGGGATGCCAGGAGGAGCTGTGTCTGTACTGATTGCTCTAAGGCAGCTCAAACCCTTTCATATGCTGCCAGCATCTCTTCTTCATTTGGAGTGTAATTGGTCTCAGCTCCTTTGTATCTTTGACTCTGAAACCCTAGGGGTCTGCCCTGATATTTTCTGATGAAGACTCCATGTGGGACCATTCTTTCCAGCTGCAGTGTAGAGCACATTTGTAACATCTTGTCCTGCCCCAAATGGTCCACGGGCTCCTGCATGCACAACCTCCTGTTTGATTTGTTCAAAGGCCTGTTGTTGCTCAGGATGCCATTCAAAATCGTTCATCTTCCAAGTCACTTGGTACAGAGGGCTCACAATCAAACTGTAGTCTGGGATATGCATCCTCCAGAAACCCACAACACCCAAGGAAACCTGGGTTTCCTTCTTATTGGTGCATGGAGGCATCGCTGTGATCTTGTCACTGACATCTGATGGGATCTGGTGACACTAGTTCTGCCATTTTATCCCTAGGAGCTGGATCTCTCTTGCAGGTCCCTTGACCTTACTTTGCTTTACAGCAAACCCAGCTTTCAGGAGATTATTTTCTTCCCTTTCTCATAAACTTCCTCTGCTGTGTCACCTCACACAATGATGTCATCAATGTATTGCAAGTGTTCCAGAGCTCCACCCTTTTCCTGTACAGTTTGGATCAGTCTATGACAAATGGTGGGGCTGTGTTTCCACCACTGGGACTGTCAATTCCAGGTATATTGGACACCTCTCCAGGTGAAGGCAACATGTGGCCTCCATTCTGGTGCTATGGGAATGGAGAAGAATGCATTAGCAATGTCAGTTGTGGCATACCATTTGGCTGCCTTAGGCTCCAGCTGGTAATGGAGCTCCAGCATGTCTGGCACAGCAGCACTCATCAGTGGTGTGACCTTGTTCAGAGCACAAGAGTTCACTGTCAGTCTCCATTCACGATTAGGCTTCCTTACCAGCCATATAGGGCTGCTGAAGGGTGAGTTTGTCTCAGTGATCAGCTTTTGTCTCTCAAGCTGTTGAATTAGTTGATAGATGGGGATCACAGAGTCCTAGCTGGTGCAACACTGCTGCTGGTGCACTGTTGCAGTGGCACTTGGTATTTGTTGGTCTTTAACAACTCCACCACAAAGTCCTTTGAAAGACCAGACAAGGCAGTTAATTCTTCCATTTCCTCTATTTCTAAGGCAGCTGTACCAAATGCCCACTGGTATCTTTTTGGATCTTCGAAGAACCCCGTGCCAAGGATGCATGGGGGGGCCTGGGCCAGTCACAATGGGGTGTTTGTGCTATTCACTCCCAGTTAGGTTCACCTCAGCTTCTAACTCAACTAAGTTGTTGAGTTTCCCCTGTCACACCAGAAATGCAAATGGGTTCCACTCCTTCATAATTTGACACATGGGTTTGATGGATGGACCACTAGATGGATAAAGAATTGGCTTGATGGCCGCACCCAAAGAGTGGCTGTCAACGGGTCCATGTCCCAGTGGAGGCCAGGGACAAGCGGAGTCCCTCAGGGATCAGTCCTGGGACCTGTCTTGTTCAACATCTTTGTGGGTGACATGGACAGTGGCATCGAGTGCACCCTCAGCAAGTTTGCTGATGACACCAAGCTGTGTGGTGCAGTGGACACGCTGGAGGGAAGGGATGCCATCCAGAGGGACCTGGACAGGCTGGAGAGGTGGGCACAAGCCAACCTCATGAGCTTCAACAAGACCAAGTGCAGGGTCCTGCATCTGGGTCGAGGCAATCCCAGGCACAAATACAGGCTGGGCAGTGACTGGCTGGAGAGCAGCCCTGAGGAGAGAGACTTGGGGGTGCTGGTGGATGAGAAGCTCGACATGAGCTCTCAATGTGCGCTTGCAGCCCAGAAAGCCAATCAGATCCTGGGCTGCATCAGGAGAAGTGTGACCAGCAGGTCAAGGGAGGTGCTTCTCCCCCTCTACTCAGCTCTGCTGAGACCCCACCTGGAGTACTGCGTCCAGTTCTGGAACCCATATTACAGGAGAGATGTGGCCGTGCTGGAGCGTGTCCAGAGAAGGGCCACGAGGATGATCAGAGGGCTGGAGCACCTCTCCTATGAGGACAGACTGAAGGAGTTGGGGCTGTTCAGTCTGGAGAAGAGAAGGCTCCGAGGTGACCTCATTGTGGCTTTCCATTATCTGAAGGGGGCCTACAGGAAGGCTGGGGAGGGACTTCTCAGGATCTCAGGTAGTGATAGGACTAGGGGGAATGGAATGAAGCTGGAAATGGGGAGATTCAGGCTAGATGTGAGGAAGAAGTTCTTTACCATGAGAGTGGTGAAGCCCTGGAATGGGTTGTCCAGGGAGGTGGTTGAGGCCCAGTCCCTGGAGGTGTTTAAGCCCAGGCTGGACGAGGCTCTGGCCAGCGTGATCTAGTGTAGGGTGTCCCTGCCCATGGCAGGGGGTTGGAACTAGATGATCCTTGTGGTCCCTTCCAACCCTGACTGATTCTATGATTCTATGATTCTATGACGGCATCAGAGTATATTGCACACTTGTATCCACTAAGGCTTTATACTCTTGTGGTTTTGATGTAGCAGGCCACCTGATCCACACAGTCCAATACACTCAGTTGTCCCTCTTCTCCTCCTGGTTGGAGACAGGGCCCCTCTAATCCCATTTGGAACCACTTGCATATTCTAAGAATGCCATAGAGGTCCCTTTGAGAGGATCAGAGGCAGTATCAATTAATTTGCTCTTTGTGGAAGATTGTCCCACTGGAAACTGGGGCAATGCTCTTTGGAGAAGTGTTTCCTTGCAATTCCCTCGGCAGACTCGGCCAGATAGAGCTGAAGTGGACTTTCCATCCCACTTTTTCATGCCCTCCCCTTGGTCAAGTAAGTAAAACCAGAGGATGCTTTGAGGTGTCAGCTTCCTGGATTCCCTGTCTTGGACAGGGAGATGCTTTCATTTAATAGCTGAAGCCCTAGGCTGCACAGGGTGGGGAACAGGCTGAGTTCTCTTGGAGTTGGTCAACCCTTCAAGTCAGTTCCTTCACAGCTGAAAAACAGACCCACACATTGGAAGAGAGACTGCCCTTGTATTGCTGGAGCAGGCTAACCAGTTCATCCACTGTTTGCCCTTGGCCATCTTGGCCCACGCTGACATTGCCAGTGAGCTGACAAATGATGGTGGTGCAGCTCATAGGAAGTTCTTCCACATGGCTGGTGTGCATACTACCTCATCTGGGTCTACAGGCTGGGGATTGTGTGACCGGTTTAGGCTGTGCCTTTAAGAAAGAGACACTTTCTGAACACTCTAGCTGAATGTTTTGGTATATAAATGAAAACAAGAGATATGCTAATCCAATTTCATTGGTGGAACCCGGCTGTAGGTTCTTGTTTAGTCTTTCAGTCGGGGGGGGGCAGTCAGTCGTCTTCTTCTTCCCCCTGTACTGTGAGCTGGCTCGTTTCTCTCTACGATTCTTGCTAACCAGATAAGAGAAAACTAACTTTGGCATCCGCTTTGAGCTTTAACAAGTTTTCACCCTTTTAATTACCTTCCTTTCTCTCTCTCTCTAACCCTTTTGGGAAAAAGGGGAGGTAGGGAGGGAGAAGGGAGGGAAAAGGCCGAATCCCCCTGGCCGCAGGGGGGGGGTTGGGGAAAGGTTTCCTGTATTACATACATTGCTGTATACTTCTGTATATATTGTAAATATTGTATATTTTTGTACATATTCATTGCATTCCATATCTGCTTGTAAAATACAGCTTTCATCTGCTTCTCCGGCTGAATTAGCTGTGGAATTCTTTTTGTGTGGGGGGGGCAACCTTCCTACTCCACCACATATTTTTAATTGGCGCCCAACGTGGGGCTTGTGGATAATTGCTGTCCAGAAGCTGGGCAAAAAGGTTGCTTGATTTATTGCCTGCTCGAGTTGGAGTTGCAAACATGAAAGTGTTTTGGCTTTTAGAGCGTCTGTTCTTTTCGATTTTTGGGGGCCTTATCTATAAGCATGTTCTGGGATTGATTTTCAATCACTTAGGCAAATACTTGATGTATAGATAGTATTTATGGTTTAAGTATAAGATTCAGCTTCTTTACAACCGGTGCCTGGGATTCTTTTGGCTTAACAGATACGGGAATGTGACCTCTAGCACTCTGCCCATAGAGATAAAGAAGTTTAAGATCCTGGTAGGCAAAAGAGTTGTTTTAAGTGATGGCTAGGATCCAAAGGTGATTTATTTGATGTGTTTAAATCTGCTGCTGGTGATGGTGATTGCGTACTTGTTATATACGCTGTACCAAGAGAGGAAGATATATAGAGTGTCTAAAGCGTGCTTTGTAATTAAGCGTAGATCAAAACGCAGAAAGCGCAGCTCTAACTCTACCCCAGAGGTATCTAGTGATGAGGAAAATGCAGAATCCGTATCAGTTAACGACAAGGCTAAAAAGTCCATCGGAAAGGCTGCTCTGAACGGTGCTGTTGGTGGCTCTGGCAATCAGCCAGCAGCAGCGGCAGCTCCTAACATGGCTTCCACGCCCTCGGCAGCCAGTAATGGGGCAAAGCCATTTCCTCCTTCTTCTTCAGCAGGACCGGAAGTGTCCTCCACAGCAGCTGATTCATCTCAAAACCTGTCAGCTTCTATTAAGCCAGCTGTAAATGCAAACACAGCTCCAGTTAAGCAGGTAGCTGTTTTAAAAACGAGAAGTGGAAAGGGCAAAGCTGATCCAGATGCTGATGGGGAGAGCAGCAGGATCCTGGTGAGGGAACTTCTGCTCAAAGAGACCCTGCTGAGATGGAGGAAAAGGTTTGTCTTAAAGATATAGCTGAGTTATTGAGATCATCACTGGATGGAGATGCAGGGCAAATTGCTGATAGCAGAACAACTAAAGGTGGTACTCCTGACCTTAAGCAGATTCTTAGGAGAGTGACACTAAGATTATTGGGACAAGAACTTCAGGAAGATGAGGCAGAGGAGGAGTCAGATGACATTGAGAGCTGTTCTTCACCAAGGGAGGAATTGAGGAATGTGCGTAAAGATTACATCAGAGCAGATAAGGAGCCAATCCTAGCTTGGCTTGGTAGATGCTATGATACAGGTGCTCCAGCTCTGGTAGTTGGAGACAAGTCAGCAGCTCAACTAGGAACTCTCTCAAAGGATAATGGAATAGATAGACATCTAGGCAGGACACTCGGTAAGGTTACTCTCTGGATACGCCTCTTAATGGCAACTCTCATGAGGTATCCTTCCCGAGATGATCTTCCATGGAATGCTAAACCCTGGACTACCATAGATGAGGGAATCAAGCGTCTGAGAGAATTTGCTGTTAGAGAGGTACTCTATGGTGGCCATGAGACTCTGAATCCTGATGAAATTCCTGTAGGAACTGGTCTTGCTAAGAAGCTCATCAAACTTGCTCCTCCTAATTATGCAAATATTCTGGCAAGCAGAATTGTGGCACGAAATTATGGTGGAGCTTCTCCTACGGTTGGCCAAATCAATGATCAGATGAGACAATTGGAGGATAGCATGACACGTGTTTCTTTGGTTTCAGCCATTGAAACTCTGTCTGGAAAAATTGAGAATTGCATGAAAGAGCTGAAGGATGAATTTAAAAATACCATCTCCCAATTGGCACAAAGAGATAATTCCAATTCTTCCTCCAGATGGATACAGGTTTCCTCTGTGAGGAATAGACGTCCTCCAAGGATGTCATTCCAAAACAGGTCATTCCAAAACAGGTCATTCCAAAACAGATCCAACCAAAACAGACCACCAAGGCAATCACGTGCAAGTATTTGGATAACTCTGCGTGATCACTTTGGTGAGAACATGAACAGATGGGATGGTCAACCAACTGCCAATCTTTTCAGGAGACTGAGGGAACTGCAAAGTGGCAGAACCCGAGGGAGCAATACCAGAAGGGTAGCTGTTACTTCCACAGTTCCCCAGGACAACTCTAATAGCTCCAACAGTGGCTCCAGTTCCAACACTGCACACTGTGCTCATTGCACATGTGGGCATGTTCCCCATAACTAGGGGTGCCCTGCCTCCCGCCAGGGGGAGGAGAGGGATAACAGAGATAACAGAATCTCTTGGGATGTGTACATCCAGTGGCCTGGCACTTCGCAATTTCAGAAGTACAGGGCCTTGGTTGACACAGGAGCTCAGTGCACCATAATGCCATCAAATTATCAGGGATCAGAAGCTATAACTATTCTGGGAGTCACTGGTGGATCTCAAGAGTTAACTAAGGTGGAGGTTGATATAAGTTTAACTGGTAAACAATGGAGGAAGCATACAGTTGTGACCAGACCTGACGCACCTTGTATTCTGGGAATTGATTTTCTGAGAGAAGGGCGTTTCAAAGACCCTAGAGGTTACAAATGAGCTTTTGGAGTAGCATCTGTAGAAATTGATGGACAAAAGCTGAAGTTGTCTGTCAGACCTGAGCTTTCTGATGAATCTGCAGTTGTGGGACAACACAAGATTCAGGACATTAAATTGCCGGTTGCTTCTCAGACTGTGCATCACAGACAATACAGAACCAACCGTGACTCTTTGTTGCCCATTCAGAATCTGATTTGTCAGTTGGAGAGTCAGAAAGTCATCAGCAAAACTCATTCACCTTTCAACAGTCCAGTGTGGCCTGTGCGAAAGCAGAATGGAGACTGGCGTCTGACAGTCGACTACCGAGCCCTGAATGAAGTAACTCCACCTATGAGTGCAGCAGTACCAGACATGATGGAACTCCAATATGAGCTGGAATCCAAAGAGGCCAAATGGTATGCTACCATAGACATTGCTAATGCCTTCTTCTCTATTCCCATAGCAGAGGAATGCAGGCCTCAGTTTGCTTTCACCTGGAGAGGAATCCAGTACACTTTCAACAGGTTGCCAATGGGCTGGATCCACAGCTCCAGCATCTATCATGCAGTGATCCACGATGCTCTGGAGGAAGGTGGTGCTCCAGAACACATCCAGTTCATCGATGACATCATCGTCTGGGGTAAAACTGCTGAGGAAGTCTTCGAGAAAGGTAACAAAATCATTGACATTCTTCTGAATGCAGGTTTTGCCATCAAGCGAGACAAGGTGAAAGGACCTACCAGAGAGATCCAGTTTCTGGGAGTGCGGTGGCAGGATGGACGCCGACACATTCCAGTGGATGTGGTAAATAGAGTCTCTACCATGGCAAATCCCATGAACAAGCAAGAAACTTTACGTTTCTTGGGGATAGTGGGATTTTGGAGACTGCACATTCCTGGATACAGTCAGATTGTGAAACCTCTGTATGATGTGACTCGAAAGAGAAACTATTTCCACTGGGGACCTGAACAACAAGCAGCCTTTGACCAGATAAAGCAAGAGGTAGTTCAAGCAATGGGTCTGGGACCTGTCCGAGAGGGTCCAGACATTAAGAACATTTTGTACACGGCTGCAAGTGACAATGGTCCAACCTGGTGCTTGTGGCAAAGAGCTGCAGGTGAGACACGTGGACGACCTCTTGGTTTCTGGCGTCGAGGTAAAGAACTGGAAAAAGAATGGTTGGCAGAGAAAAGGAAAGCCTATTTGGGCAGCTGACCTGTGGCAGGACATTGCTGATCGAATTGAGAGAATTCCAGTGAAGGTGAGACACATTGATGCACACATCCCTAGGAGCAGAGCTACTGAGGAACAGCAACACAGCCATCAAGCAGATCTAGCTGCAAGAGTTTCTCCAGTAGACATGGACTCTGATCTCGATCTCGACTGGAAACACCGAGGTGAGATATTCAAGGCATAGATGAAACCTACCAGTGGGCACGTGACAGATCTATAGACATTTCCATGGATGCTATCACACAAGTCATCCATGACTGTGACATTTGTGCTGCTATTAAGCAGGCAAAATGACTTAAGCCCTTATGGTATGGTGACAGATGGTCCAAGTACAAGTATGGTGAAGCTTGGCAAGTTGACTACATCACTCTACCACGTTCTCGTTCTGGTAAGCAGTATGTGCTTACTATGGTAGAGGCAAACACTGGATGGTTGGAAACTTATCCAGTACCACATGCAACTGCATGCAACACCATTCTCGGTCTGGAAGAGACAAATCCTGTGGAGACACGGAACTCCAGAGAGGATTGAGTCAGACAAAAGAACTCACTTCAAAAATAACCTTGTAAAGAGCTGGGCCAAAGAGCACGGCATTGAGTGGATATTCCACATTCCCTACTATGCACCAGCTGCAGGGAAGATTGAACGCTACAACGGTTTGTTGAAGACCACTCTTAAAGCCATGGGGGGTGGATCTTTGAAAAACTGGGAAAAGCATTTAGCACAAGCAACCTGGCTGGTAAATAGTAGAGGTTCAGTGAACCGAGCTGGACCCGCACATTCAGATCTGCTACAGAAAGTAGAAGGTGATAGAGTTCCTGTTGTTAGAGAAAAGAATCTGTTGGGTAAAACTGTTTGGGTATTTTCTCCCTCAGGAGAGGCTAAACCTGTCCGAGGGGTGGTTTCAGCTGAAGGTCCGGGTCACACTTATTGGGTGATGCAAGAGAATGGTGAAATTCCGTGTATTCCACAAAGAAATTTAACTTTAGCTGAAAGAGTTTAATTTCAGAGTGTTGTACAGCTACATCGCGCCCAAAGGAAGAATCCCTGAGGAATCCACGGTGCACGAACCCTGAGAACCCTGAGTCAACTGAGAGTCCCTGTTTCCCTGTTTCCCTGTTTCCCCTTTTCTTTGCTTCGTCTGCGAAGAGACAAACTGTTTTTCCATTTTTCTTCTTTCTTGGACTTCTGAATCATCTACACCTGAGGATAGCCGGAATGGACTATGAACTTTACTTACAAACTGTGGATATTGTTTTAGATTGGATGGACAGTACAAACAGCCAATGAAATTGTTTAGCAGGGGTGGATTGTGACCGGTTTAGGCTGTGCCTTTAAAAGAAGGACACTTTCTGAACTCTCTGGCTGAATGTTTTGGTATATAAATGAAAACAAGAGATATGCTAATCCAATTTCATTGGTGGAACCCGGCTGTAAGTTCTGGCTTACTCTTTCAGTCGGGGGGGGGCAGTCAGTCTTCCTCTTCCCCCTGTACTGTGGGCTGGCCTGCTTTTCTCTCTCTGAAGCAACAGCTTGCTACGCAGGAACGATTCTTGCTAACCAGATAAGAGAAAACTAACTTTTGCATTCGCTTTGAGCTTTAACAAAGTTTTCCCCTTTTAATTACCTTCCTTTCTCTCTCTCTCTGAACCAGGGGGTTCGGCCTGCCGCTCCCTTCTCCCTCCCTACCTCCCCTTTTTCCCAAAAGGGTTAGAGAGAGAAAGAGAAAGGAAGGTAATTAAAAGGGGAAAACTTTGTTACAGCTCAAAGCGAATGCAAAAAGTTAGTTTTCTTATCTGGTTAGCAAGAATCGTAGAGAGAAACGAGCCAGCTCACAGCACAGGGGGAAGAAGAAGATGACTCACTCACCCCCCCGACTGAAAGACTAAACAAAAATCTACAGCCGGGTTCCACCAATGAAATTGGATTAGCATATCATTGTTTTCATTCATATACCAAAATATTCGGCCAGAGTGTTCAGAAAGTGTCTCTTTCTTAAAGGCACAGCCTAAACCGGTCACCCGCCTGAGGCAAGAGGAGGCGCCTGGCTGTGGGGAGGGGGCTGCAGCCCTGCTGGACTGGGTGGGTGCGAGAGTGGCTCCTGATGTGCTGGGGCAGCGCTGGGGCTGCCAGAGAGCTGGGCCAGCAGTGCAGGGGGTGGCGGAGCCCTGAGGACAGCACCCAGTGCGTGAGAGGGAACAGAGCTGGGCTGGGGCAGAGCTGCAGCAGCTGAAGAGAGGAATTTTAAAGTAAATGTCTCAGCTGCTTTCATGAACAGCTCAGCACCTGGGCATGTTTATGCTGTTTCTAATAACACTGCGGGGGGGGGGGAGGGGGCGGAGGGGTCTGAGCGGGGTCAGGGGGCATCTGGGTGGGGGCCGGGAGGAGGGCGCTGTGAGTGCCCGGAGGGTCCCAGCGTCGCCTCTGCGCCCTTCCCACCGCAGGGGCTGGCATGTGCCACGTGCCTCAGGAGCTGTCGGGGCAGGAATGGGAAGCGGTCGGGGCGGGGGGCGGCACGGCCGGGGCGGGGGCGGTGCGGTCGGGGCGGGGCGGCACGGTCGGGGCGGGGCTGTGCCGCAGCCTGCAGCTCCGCTGGGTTGGGTGTCTGCAAGGATCGGCTCCTGGAGCAGAGCTGCGGCTGCCAGAGGGCAGGGCAGGCAGCGCAGGGGTTTGGGCAGGTTTGTGAGGGCACAGGGTGAGACTGGCCAGGGGGAGGGGAATCAACTCAGGGGCAATTTCTTTTTTTATTGAAACCTGAGGTATTTTCCTATGTACCTTAAAACTTCCTCTGTTTTTGCTTTTTCGCTCTTTTATACAGAACGAAAGCTTTTCAGGGAAAACTGAGATTCAGGGTCAGAGAAGTGACATTTTGGAGGATCTCTGGGGAAGACAATGAAAACCAGAGAAAACCCTGAGGTAAACAGGAACAAAGATGACATTTTGGAGGGAAAAAAAATTGAGGTAGTTTATACAGGATAAAAATAAAAGATTTAGGAGGGAAAAGCTGAGGCAATGTGCTGGGGGCAGACCTGGCATGGAGGGGAAACCTGAGGGAATCCATAGAGAAGAAGGTGAAAATTTTTCTGAGAAAACCTGAGGTAAACAAGAGGGGACACAGGAGGCAGTTTGGAGGGAAGAATTAAGGCAAATAGCTATGAGACAAGATACCAAAATGAATAGCAAAGGTAACCTATAGGAGACAGAAATGAAGATTTTAGAGGGAAAATCACAGCTGATTTAGGAGGGAGAGTGAGAGAGGGTAAAGACATGGGAGGGAAGAGCTGAGGAAAGATGGAGGGAGAAAAGGTGATGTTTTGGAGGGAAACACACAGGTGATTTTGGATGGGAGGAAGGGAAATTATGCCTGGAATTGTGAAGAAAATCCATAGGTCAGAGGATGAAAATTTTGCAAATAGAAGCTACAATAATTCAGGGAGAGAAATCATATTTTGATCAGAAAAAGCCTGTAGTGCCTTAGGGCCAATGATACCTTTTTCCCACTGGTGGGGAGGAACTGGCACTACTGAGGCCTAACTCTGTCCTCCTTCCTCGGCAGCAGCTGGCATAGGGGCGTGTTATGGAGCAGCGAGGTAAAGTGCGGCAGGGCAAGAGGAGCAGCACCCGGCTGAGGAGCAGGACGGGAGAAAGGTGCCCTGGGCAATGAGACCTCCCTCTCAATTTGGCTGTGGTGAAACAAGATCTTTGCCAGCACCGTTAGGGTGCCCTGATTGGCTTTCTGCTGGGCGACCTCCCTGTAAGCAGGGCTCGGTCTTTGCTTTTGCTGTGTTTGGCCTTTTGCCTCCTAGCTCCTTGGCTGCATGGAGACTGGTAACCCTCTAAGGAGGGGATGAGCCGGCGTCCCCACCCGTATGGGCGAAGGGTAGCTCCCTGGACCCCAGCCCCCCCTGTAAGCAGGGAGGGCCCTTTGAACAGCCCCAGCAGTTTCTTAGCTGCTGGCGGCCTGGCCAGCGTGACCCCCTGTACTCGGGGCGTGTCACAATGTTTGGCATCCTGAGGCCCCTCTGCCTCCATGCATCCCCGGGGCACCAGGTCTGACCCTCTGCTCTCCTGCTCAGGGGTAAAGATGCCTGCCCCACCAGTGGCTGCCCAGAGCTTGCTCCCTCTCCTGGGAAGGGCTGTATGTGTGTGGCCCCTCTTGTCTCTGTGTGCCTGAGTCTGCTTGTCCTTTAGGTCCCTTAGCAAAGGCTGTAGCTTAGCTTAGGCTTCCCAGGAGGGAAAGAGGGCCTCTGGGCAGTTACGCGGCAGTCTCCTTGGAGGCCTCGAGAGGGGTGGGAGCTCGGCTTGCCCCTCCTTTTATTCAATGGACACAGCGAAGCCACTTAGTCATCTTGCGGCAAGGTGACCCACCTGTAGTTCAGGGCCTGGGTCTCTGCCTTCATGACAGCCTGTTCTCTTGGCACCCTGTCAGATTAACAGCCCTATACTCGGGACCTGTGTGAAGATTTGTGGAGCCTTCTGTCCCCAGCAGCAGCCAAGGTCCCTGTAAGCAGGGCTGGGGAGGCTGCTTTAGGCAGCTAACAGGAACAAACCCTTAGAGGGTTGAGGTCAGTCCCTGGGCTCCTGAAGAGGTGGTGTTGTGCTGCAGCCAGGCGGGCCGGCCCGTAAGTGGGCGCAGGCCAGAGCCTGTGGCTCTCCGTGGGGTGGGGCTTTCTGGGAGTGCCGGGCCGAGAGCGAGTGCCCTGTAGGCAGGGAAGTGTGTTGCCAGTGCCTGGTGGGAGGTTCAAGGAGGGACCCCCTGTAATCAGGGTGGGGTAGATCTGGCCCCGGCCTTTCAGAGGCATGGGGCCAGGGAGTGTGTGGGGCTTAGCTTAGCATGTTTCCCCATCCCACCCCGTCTTCGGGGCTGGAGCCACAGCCCCTTGGCCTTTGGCTGTGATGCCTGGCTGCTGTCTTCCTGTAGCTGCGGGGCCAGGCCAAGCTCTCAACTCCCTGGGTTTCGAGCCGCCTGTAAGAGGGGTCGGGGTCCGAGTGCCTTTGCGCTCAGCTGGCAGCCTGTGTGGGGAGCCCACCCCGGCTATCGGGGTGTGGGTCACGATACCCCTGAAGCGGAGAGAAGGAGCCTCCGTGGGCCTTTTGGGACCAGGGCATCCCTGTAAGTCAGGGCCTCGTCAGTGCCCTGGCATCCCGGGCGCTTTGAAATGCCAGCGGCAGCTCCAGCCCCTGTAAGCAGGGTTGTGCGGCCGCTCTGGCCGCTGCTTTGCATGCCCAGCTCCATTGCCCAGGGTGTCTGCTGCGGCGCTGTTGTGGTCTGTAAAAGGATATGTTAATGTTCAATAAGTGGAGCGATTAATAAAAATATGAATCATTTTATTAATCACAAAAATTCCACAAAAATATTAAGTAAATCCTATTTAGAGGTTAGAGGTGTTCGGTGTGGGACAGATACCTCACCAGCAGGAACAAGTAACAATTTAAACAATATGTACAGAAATCCAGAAACAAGAAAAAGAGGAGGGCAACAAAGCTGGTGAGGGGTTTGGAACACAAGCCCTATGAGGAAAGGCTGAGGGAGCTGGGGTTGCTTAGCCTGGGTTGGATTGGTTGATGGGTTGGACGCGATGATCTTGAAGGTCTCTTCCAACCTGGTGTATTGTATAGTATTGTATTGTATTGTATTGTATTGTATTGTATTGTATTGTATTCTAACAGCACTTTAAACTGTAAAGAAAAGGAACCTCGGCAATGAAGCCGGCGGTTGCCCACGATGGGTGGGGGAACCCCAGACTTCCCCAGGGCAACAGACCCTCAATAGATGCTTATAAAAATCAGGTACTGTAATTCCTCACTGATCCTGATACCTCGTGGCACACGTTAAGATCTAGACAAACCAAAATGGCGCCGACCATGTGGAAGCTGCAGGAGCAGAGTTTCACTTTCTGTTGGTGTCTGCAGCTTATTGCTGAGGCAGGATTTGCTCCCAAAGGGTTTGTAGCTGAAAGCATTGTAGAGAGGAGCCTGTAGTTCAGGGCCTGGGTCTCTGCCTTCATGTAGGGATGACTCTTTCCCTCAGGCAGGGAGGAATTGGCACTTCCAAGGCCTTATTTTGTCCTTTCTGGCAATCTTTGTCAAGGCAGCAGAACGTAGTACTGCTGTGTGTCATCACTTCTTGTCCTGCTCCTTCAGATATTCTTCATGTGGAAAGCACACTCAGAGTTGTCTTCAGCCACACAAGCTGTATCAAAGGCCAGCCTCAGCTGAATGTTTTGCCTCTTTATGTCACCTGGCAAAGTGAGCTGCAGTCCTTTTGTGCAAGAAGCCTGTCCTTCATCCCCGTGGATTGTCACTTGCAGTAGTGCAAAATGGTTGAAGTACCATGCAGCTCCTACTGTGTCCATTTGAAGTACAATTTGCTTTGATTCTGGACAGCTTTTCTGGGCTCAGGATGAACACCCCACAGGGGTAAGGGTGAATTTGTGTTCCCAGTGATCCTCTTCTTTGGGAGAGAATAAATTTTTTCTGTTACTCTTATGTGATACCTCAGTGCTTTTAAAGACTGGGAAGGAAATTTTAAGTGGTATGGAAGCAGTATTCAGTAGGGACACCAAGTACCAGTCTTCAGTTAGTCCATGTGCCAGGGAATGCTGGTGAGAGGGCAGACTCAAATCAAACTCTCCAAAGCTTTACATCATGTTTTCAAATGGAGAAACTGCTCCTTCCCTTGCAGGGCATCCTGGCTTGTTTCTAGGCTTAAGCATGTGTTGTGGACATTCTTTGCCCTTTGTAACCCTCCTAAGCACCGGGGGGGGATTCTTTGGGGAACATTTTAGCTCAATCACAGCACTTATTTGTCTGCTGTTACTGTCTGTAAAATTTTGCCAGTGCTTCTGTCATAAAAAGGGTTGTTGCAATTTGGGCTGGGTGCCCCCCTGCTTTCTGTGTCCAGAGGTCCAGCCCAGTGGGTGGACACAGGAAATTGGGTATTTCTACCAGAATTCTCTGCACCACTATAAAAGCCAGTGCCAGGTCTAAGCACCTCCTCTTTCTTCCTCGCCATCACCCGGTAATGGGGGAGATGTTGTCTCCCGGCCATGGGCCTGGCTAGGCCCAAGGCCACGGGGGGATGGGCAGTCTCAGATCTGGCCAGCTGAGACTAGCCTAGCAGTGGGGAGGGGGAAGAAGGAGCCCTGGGGGTCTTGGATGTACCCCCAGGTGCGGATGGGATCTTCCTGGGACTGTTTTGGGATTTCTTTTGTCACTCTGCTTTTGGCTAACTGTAAACATTCACTGCTTTTCCTTTAAACTTTCCATCACTTTTGCAATCCGTTTGTCTGAGTTGTTTTATTTTGCCCATGGTGGGGAGGGGGCTGCCTCAACCCATCACAAGGGTTTTATTTCTACTGTAGCTTGTAAGCTGGTGACCACTGCAGGAGCACCACTCTGTTGTTCACAGAGTGTTTTGTTGTTGCAAACTTGGGATAAATGTGAGGTTTAGGTGAGTTACTCTCTTTAGAAGTGTCTGCTCAGCCATCCTCTTCCTGGATCTCTTGGACAGAAGAAAGCTTTGTCTCTCTCTGTTTGCAGTGCCCTGATGAGGACTTGTACCAACACAGGCTCAGAATGCTGAAACCACCAAAGGGTTTAATGGATGAGAGCAAAGCTTAGCTATTTGCTGAAGGTGCAAACCTTACCCAGAAGGCTGTCCCCGGCTCGGGGTGATAAAAAGAACAGGAGCGTAGCCCCTCAGCTGTCTCTGTCTTTCCTTCTGTGATGCCACGTGGGGATGGGCGAGGATGCAGCAGAGGAGCAGTGAGGGAGGGGTGGGGGCAGCCTCCCGCAAAGGCTGCTTGCAGACCTGAATGTTTGAAATGCCTGAACGTTCTTGGAGGGGAGGGAAAGCCCTGGGAAGTGTAAGTGTGAGTGTGAGGTGTTCCAGCAGAGGAAAAGCTGTGCTGTCTATCGAGAGATTGCAGAAGGGCAGTGATTTGTGTGCAGCAAGGCTTTGACATGACCCCCCCCTGGATCTCCTCTGTTATCTGGAAAGGCTTCCAGAAGAGCACATCCTGAGCAGAGCCACAGGGGGTTTTGAAATAGAAATATGAGTTGTGCATATACAAATAAAAACCAGTGCCTTTTCCTTTGTGTGTCTTAGTCTAAAATTCAGATGGAAAAAAAACTCTGCACAAAGCCAAGGGCAGCGGTGCCCCATGCACTGTAGCAGATGTCGCATCAGGGCTGAGTGCTGCCACCCTGTGTCTCAGTGTCGACACTGCAGGTGTGCAGCGGCCTGTGTCCCCCGGCAGTCCTCGGTGCTGCCGCCTCCTCTCCAAGTGCCCTGAATGCTTGAAATAGCTGAAAAGTATTTGGGGACGGTGGGAGAGAGGAGAGAGGGGCAGATCACAAATGATTTGAAATTGTAGGTGTCAGTGTGAGGAGCTGAACAAGAGAAAGCTCTTGTGAGAAATTGTTTGTAATATTTGGCTTTCGCAAAGGGAATTACTGGGGACCTGGGGCTCAGTCGTTGGGCCGATTGGTTGGTTATGGTCTGTATTGTGAGAGAAAGGTGAGGTACCAACATGTCTAAAGACTGGCCAGGTCAAAAGTGCAGGTTTTGTCTCAGTCCTGATGGAGAGGGATGGGAGCGTGCTGGGGAATATATGAATATGTACGTTTTAATCTATGAATATGTATGTTTGCCATCTATGTAAGTTCAACTCCTGTTGTTACGGTGCACCTCTAGCACATTCGCTCTGTGCCCAGCGCTGTGTTGCCTTTATGTTCTAATAAACTGGTTATAAATTTCAACAGTGAGCTCATTTCTCACAATTTGGTGACCCATACGTGTTTCCTCTGTCTGCAAGGGCTTTCGGGACCCTTCCAGAAGGGGGCGCCCCCTTTGTTCGGCGGCCCGGCGGGAGGACCCTGGAAGCCTCTTGGAACATGGGTAAAAGATCCAGCCAACATTATAAGGTAAAGGTAAGGGAAGGAGCTCCCGATTGCTGCAGCTGCCTGTAATTCTTGTGCACAAAGTCCCAGGCAAGAAAAGGGCTGTAAGTATTGTCCAGTTGGGCGGGTATTGAGGTCAGTGCTAGTGTGTGCATGAGACGTGGGCTGGACAGTCTGGATCCACGAAGCGAGGTGCGGAGTCCTTCTAACTGCATTTCCAGTATCCCATGAGGGACTTGGCCAGTGAAGGGACAAAGTGGTTGGTGATAGAAAGCGTGGACCTCGGGAAATGGGGCAAGGGTCAGGTGTAGACCAGCCCCGGAAAACATGGGAGCAACAAGGGTATCCAGGGATATACCC
Source organism: Picus viridis (assembly GCA_033816785.1). Classification (NCBI taxonomy): domain Eukaryota; kingdom Metazoa; phylum Chordata; class Aves; order Piciformes; family Picidae; genus Picus; species Picus viridis. Next base: position 29,816 of record JAWKAJ010000173.1, read on the forward strand.
CCGGACAGTCCTCTGGGGTTACAGTTAGCGTACTGGAGGCACAATATGCGGGATAAGGCGAAAAGGATAATGGAGGAAGGGCCTAGAGAAAAAAGTAGATTGTAGGAGAGATCTTAAGGGGTTTTTTTTTTTAGAAGCTTATATAAGGACGGAAAAAGAGTGAAACCACTTTATGAAAGTGATGGGACCCCAAGAAGAAATGTTAAAATGTTCAGTAGGTCCAGGAGCTGAACGTAGGGTCAGTTGTGGGATGCCCTGGCCACCAGCTGGCAGCAGGGCTGGCCCGGCTGACCTGGGACAAGGCAGAGCTGAGCCACAGCCTGGCACGGCTGGAGGAAGAACTGGGAGTGCGGCCGCAACCGTGGCCCACACCCAGCAGTTGCTACAGGAGTTGGATCGGCTCCGGGCCGGCCTGGAGCGGAGCTGCGGCTGCGATGCTGCAGAGGGCAGGCAGGGGCTGCACGTAGAGCAGCCAGGGCTGCAAGGCCACTATCAGTGTTTGCACCAGCACCTGCGGTGGTGCAGCGGGCGAGGCGCTGGCACAGATGTGGGTGAAGCAGGAGCTGTTGCGGGGAGAGCTACAGTGGCTGAGCCGTGCCCACCAGGGACTGACGAAG